>DWEJ01000616.1:0-15690 GCA_018245835.1 Mysoria sejanus stolli
AAATTAATTTTTTTAACAAGTTTTGTCTGCCCGTCTGTCTATCTGTCTGTCTGTCTATCTGTCTGTCTGTCTATCTGTTCACGCTAATCTCTAAAACGGTTGAACTAATTGTGACGGGACTTTCACTGGCAGATAGCTGATGTAATAATGAGTAACTTAGACTTTTATGTCATGATTTATGAAATGAAATTATGTAACATTTAAAATTAAAATTTTATTTATAATTTTTTTAATAAAATTTTTAGCTATTTACTTGGGACAAACTTTGTGACACACTGATTTCCACGCGGGCGAAGCCGCGAGCATGTCCAGTAAATTATTGCATCCAAACATTCAGGTTTATAAACTTGTTTTCATAGAGCTGTACTGAATTTTGACTTTTTCCCCTTTTCATTGTTTTAACAATTTATATGCACTTTGATATATCGCTTTTACATGTTTGTTTTAAATGATGTTTTTTTAAATTAGTACATTTGATAGGCATGTACCTGGTAAAAACAAATATCGTGGCCATACATTTGTAAAATGTTTTTTGTTACTTTAAATAATTAAATGTGTATTTATTTTATTATTATACTTTATTGCGATGAAAGTGTATGTTTGAATGAATAATTCGAACACTGATGACCTCCATTTTTTTTCTTATCTAGTAAAGATGATCATGTATAAGTTTGTTTTAATTTAAAATTTTTAATGCAATTGCGTTATGTAATACTTGAATGTTCCCTAAACAGCACTGTGGTAATCATTTTCTGTAGTTTGGTATCGTTGAAATTTCCTCGTAGCAATCGGCGTTATTTTTGTCGCAATCTTAGTCGATATCCTTCTTTTAAATCTCAGGTTGGTTACTATTGTACAATAATGTAATGTACAATTTCTTGTAATGGAGCGGGATTCTGTATTTGTACCTGCTGTAAGGTAATATACTCACTTCCTATTTCACTATGGGACGTAAACGTAATTGGTGAAACATGTAAGTAATGGGGTTATAAGCGGAAGATTATGTTAGAATTTCAAAACTACCAATACTAATCAAGAGCTGTTGTAATTTTATCACGTTTTCTAGTAGCACCGTATATAATATTGTAGGAATAATACGAGCGATGCAATTGTCTTTAAAATGTGATATTTATAAAAAAGCAAAGTTGACATTTCAGTGACATAATTGACATACATACAAAAACTGACTGAAATCCTGAATCGAACGAAATCGGTACAACTCGTACAGCTGTTTATATACATTAATAGCAAGTTATTTTTTATAACAAATAACGCAATAGCAATAAAACGTTTTATAGAATTTCTTAAATAATGTTACAAAAGAATGCTGTCATTAATAACATAAATATGTTGCTAAAAGTAATTCGAATGTATGACTGGTTGTTAGATCTCTATGTCTTAGTAAGTTGCTATAGTTAGTAGTTATCATAAATTAATGTCTCTTAAAGTGATCATGGTAATAAGACACGACCCTAACCCTACAACACTAAGTAAATTCCTGGTATTTGTATTGCTATGTTCAGTTTTGGAAAGTTGTAAAGTATGTCAGCTTGAAAAGGTAGACACAGGAGTGTATTATAGCCTACGTTTGATCAATTATGAAATAAGTGAGCCTATACAACAGGCGTAAATGTGGACTGCACTACCACTACTACTATAATACGCTACTACTATAATTTTTAATAGAAATTCTTGTCAGAAAATCCATATCCAATCTCTCGACTAGGAGTCACACCACAATCAGTAGACAAATGATGCAGTTGATAAAAAAAACAAATAATTGTATTTTTTAACTGATTTAGATAATCTTCATTTTAACACAAATGTTCTTTGTGTCACCTAGTTGCAACGATTGATAACACACACACACACACACACACAACACATATGAATCTATTGAACATTTAAATGGCATTTAAACAAAAATATGTTAAGTTATTTGAGTACACTGAGTGAATGGGTCTTGTTGTTGAGTTTCAGTTGAACCTATTTGAAATATAAATGTATTTAACAAATTCAGAGGTTGGTGATACATTTGCATGAAGTATTTAATTAGATGGACTACAATTTTGTGAACAGATTGTGTTAATTTCTTTAACACAATTCTTAACTTTGGCATATATCTTCATATTAGTGACCAAAGTAAAAAGTTCCGATTATTATGTCTAAGCTATGTTATTATTTCTTATACTTTTCCAGGATTTCTTTGTTGATTGTCACTGGCAAAAACTACCAAAGAAATGGCAAGAGTGTTTTGAAAAAATGGACCCACAGGACTTGGGTAGAATATTGAATAGTCTCCCTACAAAACACATGTTACCATTGTCAGTGCTATCTCTAGTGAGCTCTGTCAAAGCTTTGGGTATACCTCGTGAAAAATATAACATAAAAAATAAAGATTTGGTAGATAATGTAGGTCAGATAAATGTGGACAATTGTGGCAGACACCCGAGGTTACAAAACTTGTTTTTAAAAAATGTGAAGCTCAAGAAAAGACATGAAATTGCTTCGATAGCTGATGTGGTATATAGAACAGCTTTGAAAAGTAATTGCAGTGCTGTGGTAGACTTTGGGTCGGGTCTTGGACACCTAGTAAGGGTTTTAGCTTACAAGTATGACCTCAACACTGTGGGTCTCGAGTGCCAATCTCAGTTGACGGAAGAAGCCAGGTCTGTACTGTCGGTGAGCATTTTAATTTTATTTTACTAATTTATACTTTGTCATTATTGTTATGCAGCAATAACCTAGTGGTTAAGAATCCTACCTATCAATTCATAAATATGGAATATAAATACTTTTTATCTCAGTTTCTGGAATAGTATGTGTATTTTTCAATTTAAAAATGACATTCAAGAACAACATTATTAGGTAACTGTTTTCAGCTAGTGTTCTACAAAGTTCACCACAGCAGGTGTAGTCTATCAATCCATACTTAGCCATTGTGGTAGATAGACTATGGCCATATTTCACATTTAAATTTCAAACAGCAATATTCCATGTATTCCAGGTAATTATTAACTGTAACAACATATTGTCCTTACATTTTTCTAATTAGGGCATATTAAATATCTCATATAAAGATTAAGAATGGTTCATTGTAGAGGTAGCTTTGATAGTAAATGTGATTGAAAATTGTAGACAATTTATTTTCAGAAAATTAGATTTCAATTTGGAGTATACAGCAAAGAAGCACTTGACAAAACAAGCTGTGTTCAAATTGAAAAGGCCTTACCATCTAAATGTGACTCTGTCCACCGAAGTCCAGTTGCATCAATTGCTTCTATCAAAAGTAATGGATAGCTATGGTGTTGTTGGCCTGCATCCTTGTGGAGACCTAGGACCATTGTTGCTAAAACATTTTGTTGCTTGTAACAAAGTGAAGTTCATATGTATTGTTGGTTGCTGTTTTATGAAATTAACCTGTGATAGTGAACCTTGCGGATATCCAATGAGTGTCTATGTGAAAGGTCTGGATAGTAGATTGTCATATGTTAGTCGGGAAATAGCATGCCATGCTATTGAAGTCTACTGTGAAAGATTAATGAGAGGGGACTATAAGGATTTGAAAGTAAGTAATAAACATCCATCCATAAACACCAAGAATTGTATTTCATTTATTTAGTATAATTACATACATACATACATTTCTTCATGCCAGGTCCCTCACGGGGGAGGGAGACAGCACAGAGTGCCAAATATATAATATAAAATATATATGTATAACAATTATTTAGTATAATTTTTTGCTTTAAAACTTGTTATGTTCAAAGAAGGATATTATATGAGTGAATTCAGTGAAGATTAAATTGGTATATATTTGTAAAGATAATTTGTAAAAGCTCAGATCAATTCCATTTGGGACTACACTTATGCTAAAGAATAACTGTAGATTCTAGTATGCATATTATGTATTGACTATCCCATTGGTTTTGTAGTTACTGAGCTCAAGGCCTGTCCTCCTGCAACCATTCATTACAATTGTTGGGGGTGTGCTGATATGCACCATATTGCTGTAGCTATATAGTTGCATATACACTGCTAAAATCAATTATGTCAGTTACATGAGAGTACACCAATGAAGCTATCAGTAGTTAGTCAATGCAATAAGCTTACCATTATAGGAACTCTGGTTTTGGGTCAGATGCTTGTGTATGAAGTTGTCCAAAAATATTATTACAAGATGACATTTTTTTATAACATTATTCTCTTATGTACATACATACTGTATATTTTTATTATATTGCCATATTTTCAGGTCCATGCATACAGGGCTGCATTAGAGAGGATACTAATTGATCACAGTTCAGAATTAAAACATTCATTGATACGAAACATTAAGCATACTGACAACATGACATTTGAGAGGTACTTAAAAATTAATCAGTATTATTTTTGTAACATAAATAATGTTTAATCACTCTATGTATGAAGGAAGTGATAGAACAGGGTATTGATTAATTTTAGAACCTGACTATTGCAGATCTGGCGGGTAGTGGATTTGATCATTACACTGAGTAAATATTTCTGTACTGCAAACAAGTAATTGTAATGTTTGTAAGATCTCTTGATGCTTAGTTTCTGTACAGATGGTCACATAGGGACTTGTTTTAAGAGATATACAAGTCTTATTGATGAATATACATAGAAGGGGCATGTTACATTTGTAAGAACTCAAATCCTTATTGTGCACTGTATTATAACTATTATTATGACCATTATTATAGGGACCATTATTATGATACTTTAGATTTGGCAATTTCTTTATGTGGGAAAAATCTGTCTACTAATCTGTCAGTTCTGCATAGATTTGGTTTGCACAGTTGAATTCAGAATTTTAATAACAATTTTGGAAATCTGATTTAATTTAAAATGTAATATACGTTTTCTGATAGCGTAGTTGTGTAGTGTAGGGAAAAAATGGGGTTGTTATATACTTTAGTAAAAATAATAAAATTGATAAAGATTAGGGGATTTTTTTTTCAGTTACTGCGAAAGAGCTCTAGAGCGATTAGCCGTGCCAGTGTCGACTGCGGACTGCGTGCGCGGATACTCTGACTTGGAACAGTGGAAACGTGTGGTGGTTTTGTATACGTTACGCCTAATGCTCGCTCCACTCGTTGAAAGCGTCATATTACTGGATAGGATGCTCTACCTTTTTGAAAATGGTAAGTAATAAGTGCAACAACCTTTGTAATTGTATCATCTCTAATTACTATAATTTTCAAAATTCATTAATTAGACGGGAAACATGAAGAGCAACGAAAACAATACGTGATCTTTGTTAATACCTTTAATAAGTAATTAGGTATAATAACATCTATACATCAAACAAATTCGTATTTACATAAAGCTTACATTTAAACGCAATTTGATCAAGCACATAGTGTAATTTATTATAAGAAATCCATCATTATTTCTTGCGAAACGTTGATTCAACATTGAATTAACTAACAATAAAATGAGATCAAGCGGGTGCGGAAGATAAATTTTATAACGATATTATTTTACCGCCAATTAGTAGGGTATATTTTTCGACTCGGAATACCTACAACGCAAATGCCGTTATTTAGAATTTACCATAAGTGCTGTGTTAGTGAGCACCTGCACATTCATAATTATTAATTTTTGAGGTTTATCAACGAATCTGAAACCCTAAGTTAAACCTTAATCTTAAAAGCAGAAATTAAGACTAGAACTCTTTGGCACTTAAATATGTAGAAATAATACTTTTTGATGTAGTAGACGGATTTAAAAAAGTTAATTTACAAATGGTAGTTTTTGTTATGTTAATCAAAAGATATATTTTGTAGTATTTATTTCCTCTATGGACTATGTATACAAATTATACAGTAGGAATGAATTCAGTGGTTATTATTCCGCGCAGAAGTTAACTGGGTACCTTGTTATAATGACATAATAGCCAGACAATAACGGTATAAAATCAATTGGTTAATTTTAGCATACTTTAAGTTTTAGTATAAGAACATATCACACGCGCGTGGTAAAAAATAGTTTTATTTCCGTATGATCGCGTCAAAGTGAGAGCTGTAGGCATTGGTAGTTGGTTCAGACGGCGGGAGGGCAAGTGTGTTCCTTGCAAATGCCTAGTTGATTTGTTTAATTGCGCCACAATTAACAGTTCACTAGACATTTAATAAATCGCATATGCAAGTAAAAAATATTTGATAATAAATAATAATACTGTTTTCAGGAATGTCATGTGAAATTCATCCGGTGTTCGATCCGAAACTTTCCCCACGCAACCACGTTATAATTGGCAGACGTCAGTTCTAAGTTTTATATTGTTATAAAACAATAAAATGTTTTAATTATTGATTGTTTTTTGTTTCTAAATTCATATGGTTAAAATTATTTTAAGAGTATGCAAAATATCTCGGTATTGTTATACTTAGCAGCCTAAATAAGATTATTACCCTAAGCGATGGATCACATTTGCATATTAGTATAAATTGTCTTTCTCTAATAATTGCTTCATTTTGATTTTAACTCTAACCGCTAACAGATAACAGTCATGGCCCTGATTCACATTTACTTGAACCATTAACATTAAATACTTAGGTCAAATTACCTTTTAGAAATTTTCAGAGTTTAACAATAGTTAATACTATAATATATAATATACGATGTATCATTTTATCACTTATCTACTTTAACAATAATGTCATTTTAGTAAAAGTTATTTAAGGAACGCTATCTGGCAAGTTTATTTTGAATTTTAAAGACGATATTACACTTATACAAATGCTGCGACCAAAACCCGCATGCCCAGCGTGGGCTTATGGGCACAAACCCTCAAGGGAGGCCGATGTCCTGCAGTGGATTGCTATAAGCTAATGATAAATTCATGTTCTTTCTATCAACGTGACATTTTCACTAACATTGTCGCGTATGACTCGCCTTTTCTACGTATAACTCTGTGAGATGAATTCGTGACATTGTGTAGACTCTCGGCATTTGCCGTATTTTCATTAGTTCGTTTTTCAAAATTCTTGTCTGTTATCATATTCAATGTACATTTTTTATGATAGAATGAAAAGCATTTTAAACACGATCTACCTACGTACTAAAAAAGGTGATTAAAGATTAAACATTAAAACGCGCGCTTTTTCAGACGTTTGCAACTACGTTGGTCATTGAATCTGTTTTAATAAGTTGTAAAGTACCTAACATATAGATACAATTATAAGTCAAAATAGATAAACGTATAATTTATATATAAAACATAAAGATAAGTTCACTTCAAAATGCCCGTAAAATTCACCGGTATTCAAAAGTGATTAATTCCAACATTAATTGTTCATATTGACATAGATAAGAAAAAAACGTCAAAAAGGTACCCCTTTTTGTTGATATGCTAATTGATACTGTAGTATAGTACTCTTTTTGACACATCACATCGACAGACATTTATAATGATTTGTGTTTTAAAATATATATTTTAATGCAACACGCACGTATTAATTGTTATTGTATGAGTTAGTTTAGTTTCCTGAGAAAATGTATCGTTATGACATAATTAGGTCAGATAGTCGATGGATGGTCCCGGAGGGGTGTGTGTAGACCCACTGGTAAGTTAGTTGAACAATCCGGTACATTGAGAAAAACACAATAGCATTTGATGTCAGCTCCCGGCGTCAGCGCTGTCATCAAGCGCTGGCGGGCAGCATGGGCGCGGGCTCGTCGTCCGAGTCGTCGGAGTGCACGCGCGTGAAGCGCCGGCGCTCCAGCATGCGGCGCAGCTTAAACTCGTGGCCGTACTCCCACCGCCGCCGCGGCCCGCTCTTACGACCTGGAGCCGTCACAATTCTCACTGATCATTTTACTGTCATACCCAACCCTGAACGAAACTGCGATAGGTCCGATTTTTCACGTATTTGTTCACAAATAATGTTAATGAACGCTAAATATTCTTGTAGAAACACGAAAAATTTGATTGAACTAAACTTTGGTAATAAATTTAAAATAACTAAACTTTGGCAACAGATTTAATGACTATTTTAAATTTCGACCAATTTTTGTGCAATACTTAATGAAGTAAACAGATATCAGATTGTAAAATGTAGAAAATTCAAAAAGGCAATTAAAACAGTTGACTATTAAAACATGTTAATGGTGGTATCCATAATTCTATTAAGATTATTGAATAAAATGCAACAAATTTTTTGAAAATTTCACATAGATTTAGTAGTCGACCCAATAGTCGAACCCGGGACCTCCCGATCGGCAGTCGCACTTTTGTCGCGATGTGCGTATTTACTTATCTGTTAAATATTTTAAATAAGTGCAAGAAAGTAGAAATGTGCACTAGATATACCTAACAGTTTAAGAAAAAGAATAAAATAAAGTCAATACTTAACATTGTAAAAAGATTTAACTGCATAACAACCATTAGAAAATGTCTGGTCCGGTGCATTCAATATACATGTTGCACAGAGTACTAACACATACAAATAATCGGGACAGAAACTATAAAGCGAAATAAAAAGTGCTTGCAAGGTGCAGAGAAAATAAAAAAAAACAAAAGCTGCATCCAATAAATATATTTCAATAAGCTACAATAATGTCACTACGGTAAAAAGATGCATAAATAAAAACAAATCAATAAAGACTGTTGACGAACCAATATTAACAGTACACAAAACTATGTAACAACTGATCTGTATATATACAAATTATTTCATTATACAACAGTATATAATTTTATTCAAAAACATTATTTTAGTCACTTGTGATATGTTACATATGTATAAAATATTTTTTAAATTATTATTTAATAGGCGGTTTTGTGCGATTACATTGTCTTCAATATCAGATTCGATAGTTTTAAGTAAAAGTAATATATTCATAATAAATCTTATAAGTAAACGTTTCATTTGCAGATCTTTTAAGAGATCACAAATTAGGAATATTATCATATATTTTAAAATAAAAATGGAATGTACCTCTGAGTGTGAGTCCTCATAATATTACTACGGGTTATGTTTAATATGTAAATGCTAATAATCTCAGGTTAAATAAATTTACCTGTAACATTAATTTTTTCTATTACAAAATGGCAACAATTTCTTTGGGGCACTGGTCAACAACATTTCAATTCTGTTATATCTAATATCCCTCCAAATCTATTAATATTAATATTTATTAGATGAATTATTATTATTTTATTATTATGAATGTGGAGGAGGCGCGGCAGGTCTGTAAGGATAGAGATATTTGGCACTCAATGCTCTCTGCCTACCCCATGAGGGACCCGGCGTGAAGATATGTAAATATATATTTTTATTGAAACCTAATACTTTCTCATTAGCTTTAGTACAAGTTAAGTTTACACAAGTCAACACTACTGTTTTAATTCACAGGTTTCATGTATTATAGAAAAATTCAAAAATTACACTTACTTTTATCACATTTTTATTGACCAGATGTTTAATTTTATTATGCTAAAGCTATAAGATCAAGATCGTATAGCACGTTCCTACAAAAATTACAAGCCGTGCGATAAAAGCAAACAAAAAAAGAACAACAACAAGTCAGGTTCTAGATCATTCATCAAATAGAACCAAACATTTAGTAGTAGGTACTTATAGTAAAATATCTTCCGATAAAAGATCTTCCAACGATGTGACATTTAAATCGCATTACGAGGAGGCCAAGAACGGCTCTGTGAGCTCGCGGCTCTTACCACGATCGCGCGCGCGGCGCAGCGCTCGCGCTGCCAGTGCCGCCAGCGCCGCGCCCAGCGCGCCCGCCGCCGCGCCGCCCCACGCCGCGCCGCCCCACGCGCCACGCCACGCGCCGCGCCACACGCTGCTCACCTCTGCGGACCGATGTCACCGTCATCCTGCCGTCTCCGTCCGACACGGCGTCGACGTCCTCTACAGTACACACGAGACGACACGACACGTACACGACTACTTACCGACGGTCGCCGTCGGCTTCGCGTGGACGGTTACATTCGGCTTCACAGAAATCAAACTCTCGTTCTTCAAGGACTCGTCGACGAACTTGTACACTCGGTGTGGGTCCAGCTCCGCGACGTACACGGCGCTGCCGTCTGGCGTCACCGCTATGTCGTGGGGGTTACTGAAGCTATCTCCGGGGGCGAAAGTCTGGATTAACCGTCCTGATGTAATATCTATCACGAAGCCTCGTACTGGAGCTCCGACTCCGGGGCCGTTCACTATGTAGAGACGACCACCTGGAAAGGCGATATATTTTAATAAACTAATAAACAAAAAATAATAAACCAAAGTGATGTGTCGGTCGTAAGCGCGACTGCCGATCGAGAGGTCCTTGGTTCAAATCCCAGGCCGAGCACAATTGCCTTGTTCTAAGTTTAATTTTCTAATAGTGGCTTGGAGTCCAGATAAGCGTCCGGTGTATGACAATAAACTCAACAGCTATTCCATAGTAGGACGTAACCCTAAGTTATAAAATTCCTCTCACTACTACCTACGGTGATTACAGGCATTACGTAAAAAAGATATGCTATAAAAAAATAGAAATCGTGATCGTGGTTACATATCAACATGTGCATATTTTCTGTAACTCATTCGCTAGAATGTAAATATGAGGAAAACGCAAGCGAGGACGACGGATTCGATTTGAAACATGTGTACATTGACATTAATAGTTCACAACGTACATGTTATTGAATTATTGAAGGTTGCAATAATATATACACACACGACATCAACTTACCTTGTACAGGCGCGTAGGCCACGCTGAACAACCTTGAGCCCACCAGCCAGTTGGAGAACGAGCCCGTGTAGGTCCCGTTGCTGCTTCTAAAACAAGCCACCCGGCCACGCTCGCGGTCCGCCACGTACACCTCGTCGCGGTCTTCGGCCAGAGCGAGGGCGTGCGGCACACGGAACACGAAGGGGGAATCACCGTGATCTGAGAACGAACAATCAAAAAAGTGTTTGACGACGAGAATTATTAATAACGTCTTAACCATCATAACCATGGTATAGTCCTTTAGATACATAAATGTACCATATTCATGAATACGTAAAATCACGTCTGTAATCTCCGAAGAGGTAGACAGAGGAGTTTAGTACACAACCACGTTTCACTATACTGGTGAGTCTATTGCCATACACCTGCCACAAATCTGACTCTGAGCCACTATGAGAAAATTTAAATTAAAAAAATTCACTTCATTCGCAAAATGTACAAAACTATATTAGATACGGTGAGGTAATTGTGAGTAGTAGTGATCCCATTCTTAACATAGCTATACATAAAATAGCTTTATTATCTCAGCTTATAATGTAATATGAAGGTTATGTAAGGGTATGCTCACTTCTCCCCCACTGCAGCACCTTGGTCCCGTCGGCGGTGTACTTGATGATCCTGGAGTTGCAGTATCCGTCCGCCACAAAGAAGTCGCCAGAGGAATGGACGGCCACAGCACTCGGCTTGCAGAAGTGGTGGTCGTCGTCACCTGGTACGAATCTGGAACGAAAATTGCAAACTTCATGTTCACATTTACAACACTATGTCATGAAGCACTGCTGTATTTAAGACCTCCACTGCTCCCCGTGAGGGACCCGGCATGAAGATATGTATGTACCTTTACTGTTGTACTTTGAAAAACAATATGTAATTTTCATTGGAAATATGTAATTTTCATTGAGCTTTACTTGTCCTCTGATGGCCAGAATAATACTTCGAAAAACTGCTATATTTATTAGTAAGGATTTATTTTACTTTACAAGTACTAATGCCCTTCATATAGCTACCAAAACCAGGTTAAATAATCAAGCTTGAATCCTATTTCTTTACAAGGGTGTCGACTATTTGGCGCATGGACGGGAGCTACTCTCTAATTGTAATAAGAGATAATCTTATTATGTTCTAAGGTGCTAGTGATTTTTTTAAATAAACATGTTAACTGGGTTTACAAGTTTTATGTATTGCATAGTCAATAGATCCTAGACTTCCCGTTGTACCGTTTTATACCGCTCTTATTACAAATTACCGCATAATATGCTCTTCATTGTACCTGCCATACATACTATTTCCAATCTCCAACTATTATGTTATCGTCCTTAAGTAATGGAATAGCGACATCTTAGATTCAAAATAAATGTATAAACTCACTTTTCGCCTAATTCGATGGCCGGCACTTGGCGTTGGTCGCGGGTGAACTTAAACACTTGGTGACGTGCAACGTCCGTCACCCACACACTACTCTCTTTGTCCACCGTGATGCCATGAGGCATGTGAAACCTGAAAGTAAAGTCACATAGTTGCAAAGTAAAGCCATTCTGCATTAACTCGTTATAACACCATATAAAGAGTACTGTAACATAACTAACATAATTATTAAAAAGATCTGCAAAATAATGCTTGATTCAATTAACTAACCTAAATATCTTTACTAAAGAAAAAAGCTGATTATTTTAATATTAATAAACATTCAAACACACAATAGATTCTTTATTTTTTATACATTTATTTACATTAAATTTCCCATTGTTAAAACAAATAGAATCACATTTTGGAAAGAGATGGGAGATATTGAGATGGGTCATCTGCTTATTTAAAACAAAGATTATTTCATTATGACACTAATTTATTGATTTGTTATTTTATCGTGACACTTATTAGATCGATGATATCTTCTATTTATGTTTTGTTATAAAATATTAATTGCAATAACAATAAAGGAAAAGATCTTGAGTAACCCTACACACCTTTTGAGATCTCCTGAGATGTGTTCTCTTAAGTGTGGGAATTGAGTCATTCTAAACTTTTTCAGTATGTTAAATTATGGTCACAAACAACATAGCATACTGCCCAATAATGAAAAAATTTAAGAGTTATGACAATAATAATGAAGATGTGCATCCTTTATCTGTGGCATGTTCTTGTTTATATATGATATGTTACTATTATTATTATTATATAAGCAGGGATAGCCTGTTTGTTTGAAATTAAGCCTCTCACTCTTTAATCACAAGTACAAATGCCTGTGGGCAACTCTTTAGGAAATGTGTGTTTTAAGGTTTCATATCACTTGCTATAATGATCAAGGAAAATATCGTGAGGAAACCGGCACAATAAAGAGTTCATAAAAAAATGGTTTCCAAGATGTGCGAAGTCAGCCAATCCATACTTGGCGAACATGATAGATCACCTTATCCTGAATCACCTGATCACTTTATCTTATTCTGAAAAGAGACCCGTGTGTTCTAATAGTGAAATGAGTTGGGAGTGAAAATAAATCCTGTACTGGAATCACTATAGTTGGGCCATTACGAACGTGTGAACTGAGTCATAAAACATGATGTCAAAGGAATGTGACTATGCTGCACAACTCGTTATTGATAAAGGGATGCCACTCGAACACAGGTAACAAAGTGGGGATTCCTCGTAAATATAAATAACATACATAACATGTATATTTTATGTTTTAAAAACAGATATTAAAAATATATCTTAAAAAATATTTTGGATAATTTACTTAACCTTTCCTTGATTACCTGCTATAGACTATCGACAAATCCCTTATTTGTTGTTACACACCACACAAGAGGGGTGAGCGCGAGTTCCGATATGCCTATAAATGTGAACGAAAGATCTAAAAAAATGATTTATGACATCGTTCGCACGTTTGTAATGGCCCAACTATAGTACTGGACTTTTTTTATGATGGGGTCTGACCTGCATTTATAAATATTAGATTAAAAAAAGGTTGATGAATGAGGTTTCTTTACTATTTTGTAGCAATTTTATGAAACATCTGAGTGTAAGCATTATTTTAATTATATGTTACTAGCGGCCCTGTCTCAGCTCCACATGAGTGTTTAAAATATTATAAATTATAAAGGTTTTCTGTTTTCTTTAATTTTTTTTTGGTATTTTTTTAGATTTTTTTGCCTATGCCCATCAGGGATAATGTAGGGATCTAATGATGAATGAATTCAAATCGATCTAGTGATTAATAAACTTGAATAATTTACAGGTACTGATATAAACTTGAATACAAAATAATTTATTACAATAAGGATTAATAGCCAAGTACTAATAATGTGGCCTAGTTTGTATCGGTGTTACAATTGCATATTTTAAAATGATAAAGTAGTTATTCTGACATAACTGTAGTAGTCAGACATATGGTATCACAGACTTATTTGTAGATATTGATGCCTTCTATACATTACTTAACTCTATTGTCAATAATTTTTGCAGTGTATATGATATACGGATATTATTTGGAACTTTTTTCACTCTTTGGGTTACATTATCGAAGTTTTCATATGGATCCCTGAAGTTTTCGAAAATATTCTACAGCTTATGTTCATCACGGATAATGTAGGATTCTGATGGTAGAAGAATTTTTCAAATAGGTCCAGTAGTTCCAGAGCCTATTCGCCACATACAAACAAACAAACAATCAAATCTTTCATCTTTATAATATTAGTATATAAGTAAAGATGTAGTAAAATAGATATACTTACACATTTTGACCCCACATGTCTACCAGCTCTCCTGTTTCATTGAATACCAAAATAGTTGGGTTCGGTATAGGTTTGTCGCCAATACCTCTATATACATTTCTATCTGTAAAAGTGCTTGCATCCCAAATGTTTGTTGACCTGTGAAACACTAGGACTAAGCCTGAGGGGTCAAGAGCCACTCCTGAGACTTGTCCGAGTGTGAGACTGGTATCAGGCCATTCTTTAACCCATGTTGGCTCTGAAAAGTAGAAAACAACTTATTAAGTTTTTTTAATTAGATGATGTGGTTATCTATAATTGTGATTCAGTATTTCAATTATTATTACAATTGTAAGTAAAATAAAGAACACTTGAATTTAACCAAGTTCTGTGGTAATTTTAATATAAGCTTATTATTATTAACATTTACTCTATTTCTTTTCACCTCATTCATCTAGGAATATTACTTGGTATTTGCTTTAACAACATACTTTCTTTATGAAATATTACTTGAAAGAGACCTTTCATTTAATATGTAAATACTTTTTAAATAAATGTGTGTACATTTATAACTGACATAAATAACACCTATTGTTACCTATGTTTGCCATGACATACTTCTCTTTTGCATGTTAGTTTTCCACTCTTGTTTGTGATGTTTAGTTTTAAATGGCAGTGCAGTTATTGTTTTCCTCTCATTACAATTATTGCTTAACTTATTTAATAATAAAATGGAGCTTTAAGATAATGAAATTATTGGATGTATTGTAAAGTGTGTATGCATACTATTTTTGCTATGTATATTATTAATATCATTAATTTTCTGTATTGATACTCAATTTCATACAAACCATGTTGTAATTTACTAAGGCCTTTTCTTATCTTTTCGGCCAATTGGAATGGCTCGTTATCGTAATAATTCTCGGAATAGATGCCCTCTTCGGGAAACTACGGCAAAACAGAAACAGCTTGTATTACGTGAAATCTTAATTATAAATATAATAATCTAATATCTATTGTTCATACCCTCACTGATAATACACAATTCAAAATTGAAAACAATATCAATAAGGTTTCCTGTGACAGCGAACCACTCAAGAATGCTTTCATGTTTTATATCACATAAATATATACGATGTTCTAGGTAAATCGAGCACGCGAAACTGTTTTTATATCAACAAGTAAAATAGGTTTTATAAAATTCTGTTGTTTATTGTAT
>DWEJ01000617.1:0-15685 GCA_018245835.1 Mysoria sejanus stolli
AATACTAAATAAAGAGATTTTAACGTTTTAAATAATGTTTTCGGACTAATCTCTTGAATGAACCTTTAGAAGCAGCTTTTCTGATTTCAACCGGCAGGGCGTTCCAGAGTAGTGTAGCCTGAACTGTAAAAGAGTAATGATAGAAACAGGTGTTGATAGATGGTATATCCATTTTTAAATTCTCAGAAGAGCGAAGTACTCTATTGTGAGTGGTGCAACGATAATGAAAATAGTTTTTGAGGTAGGATGGAGAGGTAGGGTTATTTAAAATAGAGTACAAATGGAGAAGAATTCTGGAATTACGCCTATGTCGAATTGATAGCCAGTTTAGCTTATCCCTGTATTGAGAAATATGGTCAAATTTTCGTAAACCGAAGATATATCGAATAGAATTGTTTTGAAGGCGTTCCAGTTTATTAAGAAGTTCTTCTGAGAGTTCCGGGTAACACACATCTGCGTAGTCAATTATAGGCATCACTAATGTTTGGATAAGCGTAAGCTCTGTCTTCATAGGGAGGAAGTGTTTAGATGACTGAAGGAATGCAAAACAGCGACAACTTTACGGCTGATGTCTGTGACATAAGCCATATACCGGGCATATATTCAGGCGCATACAGCCTTCACAAACCAACAGTATGCCTGACAATGTGACACCAACATTCAAAGGGCGCTGACACTGAAAACTACTGAAGATGTACAACAATTCGTTCTTATTAGCATTCAACTACCTATATAAGGGAACTTTAAGAGCAATGACTTTAACACAGGTTCCAGGAAACAGAATGCATAGCTCCGTAGCTAACATCGTTTCTTATTGCTGATACGAACAGGCACAACTGAGCACGGCTACCAACAATACAGCCGAACGTCCACCGCCAGCTAAAATAATTAGGAACTAATCTCAGTGAAATAAGCTAAGCTAAGCTAAGAAATAGCTGTTCGTCCACCGAAAAATAAGATACAACTACGTTAGTTATGATGAGTTTGTACCGGAGTGTCGAGTTAATTAGACGTGATGGATGAAAAAGAGTGTTGTGACGAGAGTTCAGGGGAGAATTACATTCGCCATAGGAAAAAAGGATTGATTATTGCTTATTACACAAAGAAAAAACTCAAACATAGAAAACCAGTGGAGAATTTAATACTCTGTATAATGAATAAGTAGATTATGAAAATGTTAACGTTGTATTATCGTGTATCCAGAGAACAGTTTAATGAATGAAATGAAATGAGAATAGTTAACCTAATATTTAAATGCAGCAAATGACATTTACTGTGAGAAAACTGTCACGTACCGATTAACGTATCTATGTACGTAGAAGAAAAGTTTACATTAGCATCTAACATTGTCCATTCAAATCACACTAATTCCGTTTTCTATTCTAACACCAATCACAACCAAAGACAATACGAAATCCGAAACCCAAAAATCGTATCCGTTATGTGGTCGATTACCAATCACGAACTCGCGGCGAATCGATTTCACTGTATCGGTACACCATTACTCACCCCATAAATAACTAATCGAATCAATATAATAGGCCGTCACTAATTTTTGAACGCGCCTTTAGTAACGCTCTTGGTTTTACACGGAATCATAGAAACTAGATGTGACATATGAATTATATTTTGAGTATTATCGTGTGCGCAGTCGTATAGGCTCATTGTAGGTACAACTGGAATCAGTTGGAATAATAGCGAGGATAGGTGGCGACGGCGCTCTTTATAATAGATATATTTTAGAAGCTTATAGAAGAATTCCTGTGATGTGAACGACATTTAGATTGAATTGGATTTAGATTTTGTTTTTGCAACTGTTTTTATTTTATTTCAATTTTATCAAAATTTTGTTTATAGCATTCTAGATATTACATCTCAACATCATCTAACTTTCTAGTACAGCACATACACAAATCTCAATATTGTTTCAGCTTCATAAATAAATTTTATTCTTATATGAACAATGATTGATATTCAGAGCATGGTACTCTGCAGCTTTCTATTAAATGACGGCGTGATAAAATACTGTTAAAAGTATATTGGAATAACTCATACTAGTAGAGAAATATTATTGGTTATAACTAGTATAATTATGAAATAATGCCGTTATAACTAGTATAATTATGAAATAATGCCATTATAACACATCTTTAATCGGTAAGTAACATTAATAAGAGAGAAATGAAATGAGTAATACAAGAAGTTTTATGGCCACCGCGCAGGATGACCTTTACTTTACGATATAGATATAAACTCGATTAATAAATATATTAAAATGTCTGTCGGTAATTATTATAAACCGGTCTGTTAATTAATTGGTAGGTATAAGATGATACTCGAGCTATAATTATGTAGCATACAATTAGTACAGTATTATTGTAAACGGTTGGAGCTTTTTGTGACTTAAAAAGTCATATTGTAGAGTAACATCTCATAATAAAATTCATTCTGTCAAATGACAATCACGCGACGCACGCTGTATTAATTATCTAAAGTAAATATTAATCACTGTTCAATAGAAATATACGACATCTGAACATGTTTTACCTATAATAAAACGTCACATCGTTAGTAGAGGTAAATAACAGCCAGTAAATTGGACTTTTCGAATGATTTGAAAAATCATATACGTCAACGATGTATCGTTACCACCTATAATAGGTGAAAAATTTTGAATGTTAGAATATTTTCACATTTTCTTGCCACTCGGTAAGCTTAGCTAGATCATTCTCACCATAAAGATACCGGCCTCTTCTCCGAGCGTGAAAGGTTATCACCAACTCTCAATTTAATAAGCGTGTATAATAAATCATTTTTCATTATTATGTCCTTTTCATTCATTTTATGTCCTTTTTAGTAGAACATGTTGAGTGTACGGATTGATACGGTTTCTATATTTCATGTAGCGAGTGTAACATCTGTCAAGTGCGATAGGAACAGTGCTATATGAGATATAGTAGGTGCAACAGAGACGTATTTTTACTTGTAGATTACATGTTAGTGCAATGTAATTATTAAAATAAATTAAATAATACAAATACAATAATTAATTTATGCATTCTACTTTTGTAGAATACGCTATTGGAATTTGTAAACACTTCTAGTGGTACAATATCTATGTATGTATCAAGACGCCTATATAAATTGTTCAAATTTTATATCTTATTTTACAGATGGTAAGGATGAAATTTGTACAGCAAAAGAGCGGCTACAATTAAAAAAATATATTTAAATTAAATGTTATTGTTGTAATCAATTGGCTCCGTATTCTTGTTTTTTTAACGGGTTTAATTGTAATATTTTTGCGTGAAAACGAAACCGTGAAAATACAAACCGACAAAAATATAAAATTGGTATTTAAAACTGTTATTTTTGTTAGAAAATATACTTAATATTCCAATCATTATCATATATCTATTGGTTAAAGTTGGATAACAAGTCAATATTTATAAACTACCTTAATGAAAACAAGTGATATTTTGAAAAAAAATACTTAGGTATAGATATTTGAAAAAGTTTGGACTTGTTCTTTAATTTCAAAAATCATGAGCTTAATAGGTACAAATATAATAGGTACACTTTATCATGGAAAGTTCATGTAATCATCACTAAGCGATAAAGAAACAAATAAATCATTTCTAATAGGCACGATTAAATATTGAAAATAATTCCAAATCTTACAAGAACGACAAATCACTTTATAATAACTTAATTATTTAAACCAACATTTCAACTTACTTAAATATTAACATAGGTTAATCACAACGCATTCTTTAGGAACCTGCTTCGTTTAAAAATCAACTAAAAATCTTGCTATTTTTCCTTCCATGCATGATCTATGAAGCCAATAAGTAACACATGATACTGAAACTAATAAAGCGTACCTTTTTCCATTCCTGCGTCGCCGCTTGGTCGCGTACACGGTGCCGAGCTGGCTGGCGTGCGGCTGCGGCGGCCGGAGCAGGCTAGGATCCACGCTCTCCAGTGTGTACCCGGCCTGACCCCAGCCGCACAGCAGTTTCGACTCTGTGGCTATCTTGACGGCGTGACCCACCCGCGACGCCAACGTCTCAACCGGACACGAATTCGGTTACGCGCAACTCGTACCGCCGGTGATTCAACGTCATCGTTGTTAAATTTACGCGTCAGCCGAACACGTTAATCGAAATAACGCACTCCATACAATGTTGGTGGACATCGTCAGTACAATATTTGTTTGGAATATTTGCACACAAATATACGCACAAGAATATTCAAATTATATGCACTGGTTCCCAAGCATTTTTATTTGTTGATACCGAATCTTGAATATTTTTGGGAATATTTAAAGTGGATGTGTTAAAAAATAATTGTTTCTTATTTTCAACCAATTTGCGACACACTGTTGGAATATTCCGATTTTAATCAACACAAAGTCTTTTAACCCTGATTGTTCCTTTTTCGAATTTTTGAAACACAATTTAGAACACATTAAATGTATTTTACACGTAGTAGGTAGAAATGTTGGAAAAAGTCTTCAGTAGCGTATGTAATTAATAAAAGCATTAATTAATTTTTGTGTTAATTTAGTTTTAATATTTTGTGATTAATGCTTTATTATTTTTTTATTAATTTAGGAATCCAGTTGGTTTAAAGTTCGATGTATAATTTATACCATTTTAATGTCTTATTAATTTGGAAACTCCGATGTTCTCTGACCTCGATTTTAGAGTAGTTATACAATAATTAGATCCTTATTATTGCTGTTACAATTAGACGCTTAGCTGTTTAATTTTCCTGTTATTATCTTTATCACTATATTTGGTGAATATTTCTTATATTGTGTTTCCAATTATTTTTTTATCAGTCTCCGGTTTTGTGAATTTTTTTATTTAACTTAAGTAATTTTAAAATTCTTTTCTTTCTCTTTTTCAAAATAATAAATAGTGTGTTTTCAAATTAAGATTCTTCTATTATTATATTTTATTTGTCACACATTATATTTAAAGTTCGAGTTACACTTCATACATTACTTTCCTAAATAACTTTATACACATAAATGCAGGTAGCATTTATATAATATGTTATATTTTATCCAAATTAAAATTAATTGGAAGAAACACTTGAGCCACTTATTTATTTTATTTATTTATATTTATTTACAGTACGTATTTATTGTATTGGAATATAATTATATTAACGTTACGGAAGAGGTTGTAGTTAATTAATATTTCAGTTGTACGAATGTCGCACTATGTATTCATTGTAGTGTCAAATTCTTAGTGTTTCAGAACCGATTCATCGTCACTGCACCGTTCGCACTGCACTTGGCGGATGCACACAGATATTGTCAATAAACACACAACACACTTAGTACGTTAACACGAAACACACACTATTTCAATGCATATTCGGCGGTGGTTCATTTGTTTATTTCACGTGTTGTTTTGAGGTTAGGTTGGGACATGCGGCGCCACTGGCGAGCGCGCGAAGTGGTTTGGCGGCTTGCCTTCAAAGACCCCTGAGAGAGAGGGCGGGGCTCTGCTCCACCACGCCCCGCTCCAGAATCTAGCCAATGATCAGCGTCCGGCGCGATCCAAGCGCATCGGGGACGTACTGAGTGACGTATATTTTTATTTTCCGAAACAATTGTGCGATTTCTTTTGCGTGTTTTGTTTTGTTAGTTGCTGATTTTTTTTTGTTTTTTTTTATTTGTGTGTAGAGAATCGTATCGCCTTCATTTAGCTTCTGAAATACCAGTTGCCAGGTTGACGTTCGAGAATTAATATTTTTAAGTAAGTAAGACGTTTCAAACTGGTATTTTATCCGGGTCTCCGGCATTTCAGTTACTTTTGTTATTGTTACGCGTTTGTTATTAATACGTTTCAGTTGGATTTTTATAATTGTTTGTTATAATAATTCATACTTTTATTGTTATCGGGTGTAGAGGTTTGATTTAGCCACTCAGGGCGCTTCAACCTGATTAACATTGTTTGTTCACAGTTATTGTGTTAATTGAATGTAGTAGCTAAAAAAATTCAAGGTCGCTTGTTTCCTGTAAAACCTAACTGAAGCTTACATAATTTCGTCTTAAGGTGACCCCAAATAAACTAACACAAAATAAAGCAACTAATTTTCAAAAAAGCATAACATAAACATTTCTTTTTAACAGCTGTTTTATGTACAATTTATTATATGGCTTTCAGCAATTAAAATATCTTACATTGAATTCAATTCAAAAGTTTCATAACAAAGAAACAACCATACGATATCGAATTATAAATGTTTAACTATTCTTTAGTATATTTATTAAGTAGGTACCTACGTAAATTAACTAAGTATATTTTTTAGTTTAATAAAAAAAATAAAAGAAAACTCACCGCGAGTCCGTCCCAGGTTATCACAGTGACGTCACAACATGGCCGTCGGGCGAGGAAGAGTTTTCGCATTTTCCCCTCGGCCGCCGACGCGGACGGCCGGGAGGCTACCCCCGTGTCCCGTACTGCCCCTGCGATATTCGGCTGGCACATGCCTATCTGTAATCTATGAATAGCTACATACCTATGACTTAGCGAACATTAAGGAGCATAAGATCCCCGTAAGAGATCTAGCGTGATGATATGATAGTCTGAACTAATATACGTAAACAATACGTCATCGCCACATTCTACTTATTGTTTCCGTAATAAATACCGCATTTCTTAGAAATAAAAAAACAATGATTACCACGCTGCCCAAGTATCTACTGAAACTGCTTTAATAGTACGTAGACCATTTTTAACGTTATATTCAATACCTATTTACTATAGGTAATACATAGAAAACATATTTTATGCTTGTAAAGGTGGTACAACTGCTGCTCGCCGTGGTGGTGGTACTCTCCATGGATCTATTGATTGTCCAATTTCTGGATGATATAACAGCGTTTCGATTAAACCTTGTCGATAATCTTAAACAAAATTTATAAACCACCCCGGCTTAAACATTTTAGCCACTAGCCTATTTTGGAAGTAAACTGCTTGCGCAGCAGTGACACCAAAAAGGATTGTTAATTGAAATAATATTTAATCTTTATTAAGAAATAGATAAAATCTAGATATATTGACAATATATTTATGTAGAAACGCAGTTATTTAGATATTAAGCTTGTTATTTCTAGCAAATTAAGATAGGTACCTACTAAAAGTATACGTTAAAGAAAAATATTAAAAAACTTTTATAGAGGCCATCCAGTGGGGAACAATGCAAACGTTAGGTACTGCCGTTAAGCAGCAACACGATATTTTTCTTAAAAACCGAGTTGCCGTACTAATAAAATAGAAGAACCATCTCAATTTATACATAACTAAGGAATAACACAAGTGATCAACTGTGAACATGTCCCAACTCATAACAGTGACACGCGCCTTAGTACAAGGGTTAAGTTAGTTTCGTACGCGATTAACGCAGCTAATGACGCTGTAAAACAGTACGTACTTAAACAAAGAGAGCGAGCAACGACAGGTCGTGACACTAGTGCACTATAAACGTTATGATTTACACCCCCACCACGGCGGCATCCCTTCGTAAATCACAAGCGAATTGCTCAAACTCACGCATTTTACGAATGTCTACTCTGATTGTGTGTTCGGTGCAAGGGCTAAGCGGGAGCGGGAAGCGGAGAGCGGAAAGGAAGCCCAAGTAACATAGGTTATAAAAACATATAAAATAGCTTTATATAGCCGTTTAAATAAATTAATTTATTATACAGTGCTGTTTGCTATTATTTAAATTCTTTTTCCAACCGTTATTTTTGCCTGTACGAAAAAATTGTGCTTTTTTATCGGCCACGAAAACCGGGTGCCGGTTTAGGTATGTCATTTTTTTATGTTTAACTGCACGTTGGTCGCGGTTACCACTTAACAGGTCCTGGATTGAAATTCCCGGTCAGATACTACCTACCTACAAATTTTTTTTTGTTAAAATTTCTAGTTGTCACTCTTAAGTGTAGGTTTGAAGTGTGGACTCGACCCACTATTCCATAGTGGGGCACAAACGTGATTGGTGAAACATGGTACTACGCATCTTTACCTAGACTTTTCGAGAACTACAGGAGTAATGTTACGTTTTGTTAACATTGATTTATTAATAAATGTGATAAAAGTACATATTTAATATAAACATTAATATATCATAACATAATATATTTATCTTCCACGCCAGTTCTCTTCACTTGGAGCACGCGTCGCGTAGTAAAATTTTAGGGACAAGTGTCCATAAAAGCTATATTATTTTTGTTTTATTGTTTGAATGCCGCATAAAAATTATTTCTAGTTAGCGTATGACGTCACATTTTTTAAAATAAAATAACTCCGCTGGCTTATTACGATGGCTATTTGGTTTTTAATTTGTGCGAGGTGATATTACTTGGGCAAGCCCTTAATTAAGTAAATACGGTGCCAACTACATTTTATATTATGGTATTTTTTTCCAACTATCCACTGACCGATAAATTCAGCAGTTATGTGGCGACTTTGTTTTTTATTTGTTCTAGAGACTTATCAAAGAGACGCAGCGAATTAATAAACCGTACATAGAGTGAAGTTTTATTTTGTTCTAGAGACTTTCAAAGAGCTATATTAAAATAAATTAATCTCAACCCGCTCTTGGCCAGCGTGGCAGGCTATGGCCTTAACCATCTCATTCTGAAAGGAGACCCATGTTCCATCAATGGAACTATAGAAGGGGCGATATCGATATTAACTTAACGAGCGATTTGACCGGAGATTATCAGAGACTACCTTTCAACAATAAAATACGATACTATACAATACACTGCAGATTTTTTATCAGAGGATATCAAAGATTGCTACACCGGGCAAAGACGTTTTATAGATCCCCAGAAATGGTATGTAATCTCATTATTTCTGTCCCAAGTTATGCCTCATCCTAGCAACTTATATTCACCTTATCGTTACATCTTACCATTACATGCGTCTTACCCTCACATCTTATCCTGACTAAGTATTAAGCCGGCTAGACTCACGTAGGTATGTTGTTTCGGAATGGCCCGACTAGTTTCGGACCTATGCGGGGTCCTTCCTCATGAGCTCCCGCCGATTGCAGCGAGGTCCTTTTCTTTACTCCTTACTTTCATCTTACTATTTCATCTTACCCTCGCATATCTACCTTTACACTTCATCCTTCGATATAGACCATTATATCGTTCCACTGTTGGAACATGGGTCTCCTCTCAGAATGGGAGGGTTGAGGCCATAGTCTGCCACGCTGGCCAAGTGCGTGTTGGCAGACTTCACACGCCTTCGATAACAGTTTTTTTGAGTACTGTACCTTACCTCTTATTTTCATTTACTGTTACACCTTACACATTACAGATGTTAGCAATTATTTCGCAATAACCAAAGTAGTTTTACCAATTAACACTAAACAAGCGATTATACTATTAACTATTTATACTGTTTAGTAGTGTCAATCCTTTTTCCTATAGTCTTATTGGAATTGACTGCCGCTTACAAAATTTAAAACTAAAAAAATCTTGAAAGCTGAATAGTATACTTGAAAAAATAAAACGAGCATTCAATTATCGTTCTTATAACAAGTAACACTAAGCAGTGTTTACCTTCCAGACCACAACAGCATTATAATCTTCGCAATACTTTTTATTTCTATGGGTCAGTGATATTTCATCTTAAAACGCGCATTTTTTAAAATGAATCGACGCCAGGATTAGAACTACCGGGCCCGGGAGATGGAACTGTAAACTAGTTGGCTATCAATTTAAACAAGTGGGCAGGTATATTATTGTAAAGGCTGTATTTTTAAATATAAACTGTGGGCGATGTCTCCCTAAATTCCTTTATTAACACGTTAGATGCAAAGCTTCCTTTAAAATCAGTCACGAAATATTATAACTATAAAATTTAAAATTCACACGCATTAAGATCCAATATGGCAATAGGCTCACCGCCTATTTCATGGCACGTAAACGTAACTGGTGCAATGTGAGAGTGTATCTAAACTCGTCTGCCTACCTCTTCGGGATTACAGGCGTGATGTTAAATATGTTCCAGTACATTGTGTTAAAACACTTCTAAGATGAAATAGGTGATACTGTTACCGTGAATATGTATAAAAACATTTTGAATCAACTAACGACATCTATCGGTGAATACGAAAACTAATTTCATCTAAACCGTGCCAGCTAAGGACCGCGGGTCAGCGAAAGCTTCTGTAAAATTTGAGGTGACGCCCTTGTGTCGATTTGCAAACGAAATAGCGCGCCGACATAATAAAAAAAATAATATAATAATAATAATTATCTTGGTTGTGAATTCTACTCCCGTGCATAACAAACATATGGGTGACGTGCACGTTTATTTGTTCTGGTTCTGGTTTTAAAATAGTATAGGTATATGGCACCACTGTGTTTAGACAGCGTTACATCAAGCCTGTAATCCCCAAAGAGGCCGACAGAGAAGTGTAATACTCTTTTATCTTTTATTGATTACGTTATACGTCCCATCGCAGAACCATATTACTATATACCAATCTCAAATCCGCACTCCGAGCTACTATTAGAAATGTTAACTAGAAGGCACATATACAGACTCCGAATCACTACTAGAAACTCTAAATTAGAAAAATTTGTAGTGTTCGACCCGGGAATCGAACCCGGGACCTCCTGATCGGCAAGCGCACTTGCAACCAACAAGACCAACGAGGCCAGTCATTCTAAATTAGAAAATTCTAAATTAGAAAATATATATACACCTAATAGCTTGAATTCGAACCCGACACTTCTCGATCAGCAATCCCGTTTGAAACCACTCGACCGATGAGTCTGTCTAACGCTATTTATATATAGTTTATCAACTGTCTGAATATATGCACAGATATATGAGCACATATATATGAGATCATATGGTCATGTGTGTATTGTCATAACCCATTATAGAATTTTTTTGCGTCACATATTTATGTGATAATCGTTGTAATATAAAATGTTAGTACTTGTAAAAGCTAAAATTAGGAAATTTTTTTTGAATCAATTATTGTCATTACATAATTTTTATGATTCGTTACTGTACAAAAGCAACATCTTTATGAGTAAATTGGAAAGGATTATTCCCTTTCGTATGTATCAAGGAGAATATTTTGATGGCATCCGTGCGTGAACTACATAACATAATAAAGAGTCTACAAAACGTCATTTATTAAGTTATAAATAAAGTAACTAATTAGTATTAGTATTATAAGTGAAGTCACAATATATAAATTAAATATAGTATAGCATTTCATATAATAAACCAAATTGTTTATACATATGTATACCTGTATTATGTACATATGTATACCTGTACTATTACAAAAAAATATGATAAAATACACGTAGTGTGGCCAAATTGAAATCGATTGCAATTCTAAATTCAAATTTGACAATTTTAAAAATTCATGTCCATTCTTCGCCGAATTCTTTTCCACAAACATTCCAAATTCAAACGGGCGAGGAACAATTTCGTATTATTCGATAATTTAAAACATATGCCACGTGAAATTTCGCCGATAATCGTCGGCTAATTCGATACGATTCGTTTTAATCGAGAGCTTGTCCGATTTTTTTTCAAATTGCAAATGGCGCCGGTGGTTCAACCGAAAAGAACTGTCAATCAAACTATGTTGCATATTATTATTAGGGGTTTGGTAATCACAAAAGAGCTTCGAATTTCGACATCGACGCGCCGGCTTTAGAGATGGGTCGTATAATTGCAATATTTTTTTGACCACAACATTTGTGAATTTGTATTTTTTTAATAATTGACTTTAACTGCATTGAATTTGTAGTTAATACGATATTATAATTCTCATAGAGCCTGAAATGTGCTTTATTAATAATATTTGGATTTCTATATGATCATTCGGTTTCCTCTTCTGTGCAGTTATTCCCTGGTTAAAATATACTACAATGTTATTTTTTTATTATATGTGCAGTGGATTTTTATATAAATTCATGTAAAAAGGCAGACACTTTAAACACGCGAAAATTTTAAAATATAAACACATTTATTCTAGTTCCTTACGACCGTGAGAATGTAACTTATGGCGTTTAGCTCAGCAGTTGTCGTCACCAATCTAGTCACTAATCTAGTCAATGTATAGATTAAACCCTGTATATCATTATGTGTTTATGATACAGAACCATAGGTAAGTATAATGTTCTCACATTCCAATATTTACCTCTAATTACGCCATATCCCGCGGCTGTAATTGTGTCCAGGCTAGGCGGGCGACGTAAAAAACACTCGAATTATTTTCGGCTTTAACATTTTTTTTTTATTTTTATCTTTTTTTTTAGTAAAATTGGATTTATCCCCTAATCTTCTATTGACACGGTAATGAGACCGAAATATTGTACAGACAGAATTGCTCGAAGAACCATGGAGTAGAGTTCAAAAGATTAATAATATATTTATTATTAATACCAATAAAATAATGTCACGGTTGTTTTTTGTCGGTTTTTTCCAATTCAAAACGAATTTCCCTAATTTTGACAGTCAGTATATAACTTTGATTTTTTTTTTCATTAGAAAGAATAGCATGTTTCGCGGATAACAGTTGTTTAATGTATTTCCGGAAAAAAATATCTTTTATAGCAATCTACGCAACAATGATATTTTATGCTCCCAATAATATTAATTTTTGGATGAGTCAATAAAAACATGTTTAAAAATTTTAAAACATAATATTTTATAGAACAGTATTAATAGGACTTTTTTATTAGTACTATATACTTTTAAAGATGTCGCCTACTCCATCACACCCCTGTTCTGATTCCCAACAGCCACCGGACGGATTTGGTTCCGTGAAACTAATCAGGCTAAATAAGTAAATTGACGAGAGGCCGACAGTCGTCACGCGATCTCCGAACGAACGAATACCGATTACATCCGCACTTACTTACAGAATAAAACCTCGTTCATTGTCTTTACTCTACTATGCTCTACATGTACAGTTCTGAAACTCTACTACTCAAAAAAATTTATTAAAATAGACAATCTTGAGTACAAAAAATATATTTTTCAGTACCATATGTTTCATGAGCATCTACAAATATAAACAATAAAAAAGGATAGCAGTGAAGTATCGGATACGTGTACAAAACTGGTACGGTTATGGAGGAAAAAGAATGCGTTGGTTTAACGTACACTACTTAATCGTTTATGACGATATATCTGAATAGTTTGCCTTATTTTTGCGTTAGGTACAGTAGTATCATGCAACCCTGTTCTCGAATGAGGTTCAAGTCGTGTTCATAATACTCAATACTCGCCTATGAAGCATTCAACATAACCAAAAAACGTTAGAGCCATACAAAAAAATATGTATGACAAAAAATAGCCATAGAAATGTAAAATATTTATAACAAATGTAAACATAACAGTATAAATATAAGCAATAAATCATTGTAGCAAACTCCAAATCGATAATTAATGGCTTCCTAATAAGAAAACATCTACTAAGTAAATTGTAGGTAGAGCGTACGTAAATGATAGAGCGGGCGAATTAATAAAAAAGAGAAATATCGTTACAAACGGTAAACAATTAAAGATCAGTAATGCGTTTAATTACAAGGCACTTACTTTTATGAAAGTTGCCTTGAAAAATGAAACCAACGTTGCGAGGATAAATTAAAACTGACAGATAGAGAAATGTCTGATTACCTTGGCTCTATGTACGTTTTGCGTTTGTCGTGCTTCGTTGCGCGTTAAGCGATCGATTCTTGTTGTTGTCATTTAACGATGAACGTTAAACATTATCGTTAATCAATAAAATTTATATATTTACTTCATGAAACTAAATTATCCTTAGCTCTAAAAATATACAGTGTACAGTCTTGGTAGAGTAGACTTCTGGTATTATATTTCTTAAATCATGTAATAGATGTAACGTTTAAAAAATTTTATCATCAAATTCTAATTTTTAATCGTACCTCTTATATACCTACCCGGCTCTTTCTCAATAAGAATTATTAAGGTTATTTACTGTGCTGGGTAAATGCAGATGCAAAACTTCAAACGTCTGAGAGAATATTATAAAGAACTTTCAGTTATACACGATTTCTATTGATATTTGTTCTCGCTGCCATAATGAGTGATACCTAATTTAATTCAAGAAAATGTCCGTAGAATAATTGATTTTCCATTTATTTATACCTTTCAAACAGGGTACAATTTATGAACATATATCAGATAAATCTTTTGTACAAGCTCTGTGTAGAAGGCCATTCGTGATTAAACATATAGAAACATAGTAAATGTAGAGTCTATTAAACTAACTACTCCAGTATACTTCTTTATACTTTTGCGGCATGTTGTATCATTGAACTTACTGATGTATCAGTTTATTTATGTAATACAATAAAGTCGTACTAAAACGAGTTTCATACAATCCAAGTGAATAAAACTATCCGCAACATAAAAAGTAGAGTCAGCACAACACGCGCAATTAATAATTTGATATTCGAAGCCAATACGACATTTACATGAAATAACATTGATTTATCTACGGTCGTATGCTTTATGAAAACATGAATTCTTGTGCGTATCTCTTGTAGAATTATAAATTATGTGTTTCACATTGTTATATATACCAAAATATAATACGCATTTTACTCTACATTTATGGAGTACACTGTGAAATTTGTCTCTAGCACTTATGCGATACAGATGTGGATACAGATGCGGAACTGCACTCTGTACTCATAGAAATAGCATCATTTTATAGTATATATACCAACTATAACACATAAACATGTTATCTCAAGTACATTATATATTTACACATACCTATGTATGTGGACTAAAAGTATGCTTTTCAGAATAGAACTCAAACTTTAAAAAAACAGTAGACAAAAAAATAATGCAGAGATCGGTGGTTTGTGACAATATAACATTAAACCTGTCATCCTTAAGGAGGCAGGCAGAGTGTAATACACTTCTAGGCTTTACCAGTTACATTTTAGTCCCGTCGTAGAATAGGTAGTGAGCCTACTGCATTAAACCGGGCGTAAATCTAGAGAAACTACTTTAATATCAATTGGTGAGAAATATTAGATTTTCCTCAGGGCGAACTATTATTCATTTTGAATATAGTGACGTAAAACTAAGATTTTTGGTTGTAAAATTATAATACACTTAATTTTCATTGGTCAACAAAGAAATAAGTTTTTTTTTATATTTTAAATAAAATTTAAATACAAACTGGAAAGAAAAATAAATTATTTCACAAAATATATTAAACATCATCATTTCTCATCTTCCACTGGTTTTATTACACTTTAACTCGAATCTCCTCTTCTGATTAAAACGCTTAAGGTCACGCCTGCGAAACCGCTCAGAGCAGCTTACCGCAGTTAAGTAGGAGTAATATGATCCCAAAGTTTCATAACCACAATTCATTTATTAATTATTATGAATTTCAAGTATCGTAAAATAATAAAATTTATACTTCTATCAATAACTAATAGAATAATAAGAGGATGTCTTTGAACACTTACATATGTAGAGCCGTCTCTATCTAATAAAAAGTGATCATTATAATATACCATTTTTATCGTCTACTTTGCAAGGGATGACATGGATACCAGCCTTTTTCGGCTGTACATTGTAAGGACAAACGGACTGTTTCTTCTGCCGTCGCTGTTTTGGAC
>DWEJ01000618.1:0-15683 GCA_018245835.1 Mysoria sejanus stolli
AGAAATCTCGAAAATAACAGTATTTCTCCACTATTAAATGGATGTTACGATACATTTAAACCTTCCTCTTGAATCACTCTATCTATTAAAAACCGCATCAAAATCCGTAGCGTAGTTTTAAATATTTAAGCATACAAAGGGACATCGGGACAGCGAAAGCGACTTCGTTTTATACTATGTAGTGATGATGTTACAATACTTTGGTGATATTGGGTACCATTAATTAGTGAATATCGTTTTAAGGTGAGTTTTAAAAGCTATATTATATACTATATTATCCAACATGCCAATTGGCTCTGTTTTGTTAATAAATTCAGAATGTCTTTTGGGCGAATATGACATACATACTATATCATAGTAACAACTTAACTCTTTCGTTCAAGAGAATTGATTAGGCTTTTGTAAAATATAACACGAATACTTAGTAAACAAGTGGACTAAGTCCCTCCCTCCGCGCGGTCTCTACAAGACAAATAAGTAAAACTCCCTTATAACTCTTGCAACAAACTGCCGTGTGTTCTCGTCCCTTTGTTTATTTATTTTGCATAGTTAATGGCTAATACCGAAGACAAACACGATTACGTGACGGCGGAGTTATTCTTTTAGAATGTTTAAACTTCAAAAGTTTTTAATTGCATTTAATGCTTCGTATATTGGTACTTGACCATGGCCACAGGATAAACGTAAACACCATCACACAATATTTTTCAGTAGTTAGTTTAATTTATTCATAAGGACTTTGCTGTACGAAGACTTGACGGAAAATAACGGAATAAGAGAAAGTCCCATTTAGCATTAAAATTTAGTTTAATGAAGCACTTCTTAGCGTTCCTGACATCCAAGCAGCTTGTCCTAGTTCGTATTCAAATGTTTTACTTCTTTTTTTTTTTAAATATTATTACGACTTCTAGTGTGGATATAATTAGTAATTAAATGTGGATTCATAATTTTTTTTCTGTCCATGTGGAGCGACGTTATGATTTTTTAAAATCGTATAACTTGTGTCAAAGTTGATTAGCCAGTTATGGTCAGGACCAGATCACATAACCACGCGACCAGCTGTTCGCGCCTAAACGATAATTCATTCACAACACGCGCGACTAGCGCTCCGTTCTATTTTAATAAAACATTATATTTGATTAACTGTTTGTATAAAGTTCTCCAGTCTCTTAAATTGTACTAATAACGTAGTTCGTAATGAAACTCTTTTAAGGCGTATTTCCAGTGCTATTAATAGTATCCAGTTATGCTCTCTGCCTTCTTCGCAAGTGTTATGGTGTGACAATACACTCGTGTGACAATAAATTCCAGTGTTGTACAAATGGTATTTTGTAGATAGAGATAACGGTGTGATATTCAGGTCTGTTTTCAGTCGTAAGCAGTATTTTAAGCGGTATGGAACGAATGGATACGCTTCGGGTACGAAGAGCTGGAGATGCAGCTGAGTGGCGTGCTATTGGAGAGGCCTATGTCCAGCAGTGGACGTGAATAGGCTGATGATGATGGTGACGGTGAAGCGAATGATTTGTAAACGCATTGTTACATGTTGTTACAAACGTTACAAACGTTACAATTGTTACAAACGCATTTTTCTCATTCCATGCCGTGTTAACAGTATCTAGTAAATTAAATATGCTAAATAATATAAATATGTGAGAACTTGCGTGTTGTATTCAATTTGTGAACCAAACGAAAAAAAAGTATCAAGTGAGTACAATATTAGCAGCTATTGAAATTAAGTTTCAACCTCAAAACGCATTTAAATTTAGAACGCAAACACGATCTTTCGACCGCAGCTATGTTATACCGTTATTAAATAATTAAAATTCACATCCGAATGTTATCTAACTTAATTAGGTTAGAGATAACAATTATTTATTAAGTTCTGAACAAAGTTCCGTTGATATTTTTATGTATTTTAAGAGAATCAATATGTAAAGAAAAGAAACAAATTTAACAGATTTGAACAAATTTAACAGAACAGAACTTGTTAATTTTTATTCGAAAATAAGCATGAATGAATAAGCATGAACATTATATTAAATTACTACAAAAATTGTATGATGCATAGATATTGAATGGGTTAACAATAAAATAAAGATTATAAATCACGACGACATGGTATTTCATTAAAAATATATATGTTTTTGTTCTTTATCATGATCAAGTAAAATACTTTTCAACTTTTGCATAACGTTTGATTTGTTTCAATTTCAATTACTTTGAATCCTAAACTAAAACTAATTAAAAGTAATTAAATTACAGCCTAAATAAAGCTCAACTCGGATAGAGTTTTAAGGTTAGGTTAGAGAAGATTCTTAAGGATTCGTACTGAGTACAGCGTACTAGAGATGTAGCAATGACGCAAAGCTACACCAGTCCAACATAAATAATCTGTCAGCCCGCGTGTCATTCCGTTTCCGCGCGTCACCGCAACTGTGTCATGTCACCGTTCTGTGAACGAGTGGAAATTTTACCGCTCGCCTGTCACTTGTAACAGCCCTTTAATACCGGCTTAGGGCTTTGTTCTATTCCTGGCTGCTAAGTCATAGAAACGTTACATATTACGACGATTATTATATCATTACGCTTGGTCTTTTAGGGGTGGGCAAAGTGCATCGTGCCACGTTTCTGTCATTATATAGCAAACATGATTCGTGTACATTAAATATTATTTGCGTGAACGGCATAAATACGGAATGTGATGTTTACTTAGGAACTATTCGATATTAATTATATTGACATAACTTAGATAATTTGATATAATTGTGTTAACATTGTCATTACCCGCACAATAGTGAATTTATGTTTAATTTTAACAGCAGATATATGTACATTTGTTTCAGATTTACCAAAACAACGTGATCCAGCGTTACTCATAGACGACGGTTGTTCTCGTTGTTTTGACCCAATAGGCTAAACTGGTAGATGCGGGAGCCAGAAGTCTAAAACGGGCGTGCATGTAGGAGCAGAGTGACTAATGTAGTAAATCACGTCTGTGGCACACAGCAAAGCCTTCCCAGCAAAGTAACTGGCGTGATATGCCAATAATTCGCCGAGCCGCGGCTCGTGTGTGAACCTGTGTAGCACGAGGTACGAGGGACATTGTGTTGGCGTAGTTAACTTTTATTCGTGCGCCGAGCGGCGGCAAAGTGTGTGATGTTGATGTGACAGCTATTACGACTTTCCGCGCGTCGTCACCTTGTTACCGCATCTCCGCAGCACCGCACAGTGCAGCTTACGGAATGTTTTATCGCCCAAATATTACTATTTACGCCCCATCTCCATATAGCTCGCGTTCACTCTCTGCTGGCTATATTTTAGATCAGCTGCCTCCGTGATCCCGTAAGGCTAGAATATCAAAAAGTTATAGGAAAAAATGTTTTCTTTTGTTACTGATTCGCCGGTGTATGGAGCACGCGGGTGTTTAGAGAATGATTGTTACAGGAGCAGGGCAAGTCCGTCTCCCTGATTACATCGTAAGGGATCGGTTTATTTGTGTAAATTATTATCTCGTAATTACAAGAGAAAGTAAAGTATTTTTTTTTAATTACCAAAAATTTTATGATTAATTTGACATAAGTGTATCAAACTCAAAAGTCCTTGCATTATCGTTACGCTCCTAATGATATAAATCTAAGTTAAAAGTTAATTTTGTCAATCCGGATAATTCCTTAAGGTTTAATCAGACTAAGTTGGGTGTAATTAATGTTCACTAAGGCCACACAATCTAGGAAAGCTTCGGCTTAGCCGGCTACGGGAACGGAGCTCGCGATGGTTTGGGCGGGCGTAGGGCGGCGGGCCTAGGTCGGCGGGCGACGGGTCGAGCGCAGGGCGGGAGCTTCTCGCCAGTACCGTGGGGGAGCCCAACTGCGCCGAACGCTCCACGCTCAGCGCCGCGCGCTTCCGTTCCCTTCATTTAAATTTACGTCAATCGCCTGTCGAAAATTTAAGTTTAACGACAATAACATTAGAAAAAACATTTCCGCGAGTGCTATTTGTTGAATGTTGTGTTATTAACAACTTAAATCGGCGTACTAACTTTGAAATTGATTTTTTTATTTTTATTTATACACTTTTGACATATAACTTTTTCAAACTTGTTAACGTTTAAAACAATTGTTCTACTACATTCGAGAAACTTATATGAAACGTCATTATATTTTACTTTAGATTGAGAAGTATCTATTTCTGTAGTTCTTTCCGATATTTTTTACAAGAATAGACATACAGATACAAGTGGACATAGGTTATCGAGTGGACTAGATTGTCAACAAAATGTAAGTCGAATTACTAATCTTAAAAATATAAAGAAGATGTTTATTTGGCTATAATAAATATTAATATTATACAAATCAGATCTTACAAGTATTTCAGTTGTTTAAAACATTTCAATATCCATATTTAATAATTAAAGTGCAATTATATCATGCAAATGACAATATTTATTGAATGTTAATACTCTTTTAGCTTAATGTCATCTTACATATAGTTAAATGTAAATCTCTAATATGCGGGTTTATTTTTAATACATTGAAAACGGAGGAATTTTTTTTGGCAACATTTCTTCAATAATAACGTTTATTTTTAACATATGGTCATGACTCTTTGACTCTTCCCATGGCTACGACTCAGGTGGCCCTGAACTTATGAACACCACACAAACTGTACATACCGTTTGTCAAAATTTATTGTTATTTTTACAATATCACGCCAGAGCCCTTGGAGGCTACACAGAGTACACAATGTACAATAACTCTATCGTTATACACACATAAAAAATTCCCCTGCCACAGTCCTGGCAAAGTTTTTTTGCGTCATCTATTCTTATAACTTATGTTTGTATGTTGAAAGGACTTTGAACTGAACTATTATAAACAGTCTAAATTGCAACGATATAATAGATGTTGAATAAGAACGAATTCGCATTCTAATATCGCCTAGGATTGTTTAACTAGCGCCGAGACGCACATTGGCCTACAACATGTGACGCTGTTTTGTGGGCTCTCTACTCTATAGACATTGAGTAATAATACGAGTAGATACTCGTACTTGGCTGGCGCACATAACTAACTATCCCGGCGCCACTTACTCTTGTCTTGATGCCGGCTTATTCTAATTACATAGAATCTCTCTGGCGTACACCGGCTTCGTCGCCATTAAGTACTCATAGGTAGAGGTTTAGTGACGTTTGAATATCAGCAATGATACCGCTGAGTCAAATATTGGTAGAAAGATTATTAATAATGTTAATATAGCATTAACATTGAAAAACTTAAGTCGGCTTTTTTACTAATCTCAAGAGGCATTCCAAGAGATAAGCTAATACAATCTTGACTTAGAAATCTAAGGGAGGTTTTTATCAACAGTTACAACATTGGCAAGCCTCATCAGCATATAAAAGCTTTAACTATCTAGACTGTATGAAGAATTCACAATAGATGACCCAAATGATATTTTAGATGTTAATAGAAAAGTATAAAAGTAAGAGAGCCGAGTACTATATATACTACTTGTACGACAGAGGAATTTAGTGAATACAATATATAAATATTACGTACAAACATATATTATCACAGGGGTAGGCAAAGCTTGCACATCCTGTACGATCATTAGACTTTATATATTCCCGTGTCTTAGGAAACATTTGCACAAAACATGTTGATGCATCAATAATTTATGGAGTAAAATCTATGCCTGGCGGAAGAAGCAGGATGAATTTAATTATAAAGAGAACCGACTTGTAGTATTATTTCAATAGTACTAACTGACTATTGTGACTTAACAATTGATAATAAACACGAGCTCCACTTTCTAAGGAGCAAATTATAGATGTGTAAATTATATTAACTTCCTCTTAATCCACGTTATGATATTGAAACGGATTCGGAACGGAGATTTATTAACAACAATGTTAATAAACCAATAAACTTATTTTGCAGTATTATTATTATCGTCACGCCAAGTCCCTTATGGGGTAGGTAGAGAGAACCGAATATCAAATATCTTTCTCTCTGCAGATCGAACATGCTCCGCCTATGTTCATTCACAAACATCGTTCACTTACAAACATCGATTAATCCGCTAATCTTGATTGAAGATGTTTCGCCTCAGCGCTCCTATATTATTACTAAGGTCCTTCTTCATGAGCTACCAATAGCAGCGACACTGAATCTTGTTACAATATTGCTCTCATAATCGAAGTTGAACGCAGTTCTGGCGGATCTCTCCCCTATACTTAGGGACAGTTGGCTCGTGGTATCGCCACTCGGTCCGGGAGAACGATGCTAATGATGATACACGATAACACCCTCTTAATACATTAATTTACGAGCACTTTCTGTCTATTCCGAGCGTTAATTACGGATTACAAATAGCGGAAATGGCGGGTGGCTCTCCTTTACACGTACCCGCTTCCTAAGAGCCAATATATGTATACATTATATTATTGTAACACGACGCTTGTTTTATTATACTGTTGGCGGAGAGCACGGAATGATTGGATGTCGATGCTTCCAGACCTGAAGTGCTTCTTCTGCATTAATTATTCTCCTCGCATAGGCACGAGGGTTTCGCACACTTGAGACTCATCAGCCAGTATCTGATTTGTTTGTCCAACACAGGAAAGAGTCCGTACTCGTCGGTTACGATTTTCTTCTAATTGTAAAGTAAATGGAATAATACAAACAATTATGAATATGTTTCATGCTTTCTATATACATAATACGGTCTCGGTATGAAATAGACCAGTTAGAGTTAGAAATGCTGTTATGTATAAAAATATATTTTTCCTCAAAATCAATGCCGCTTAAATGATTAATTAATTTAATTACGCGATCTATTGTACCTATGGGAATCTATCATGTAATGTAACATATTCATTTAAGATGATGGTGTTATTGATGGTCGATAATTCTCTTTTAGATTGCTGTTAATAAATTACGAGTACTGCGTAAAATTGAGACCATTAACGCAGCGTCCTCATTCAATATATTAGGGAGCCGGTAAAGGTATTATTTGGGTAATAATATTGTCTGAGTATTCCAATTCATTTTCATACCTTCGTTCTAGATTTATGTTTGCTTGAGACAATGTCGAACTGGTATAAAAAATTTAGATTATACAGACACAATATTTAATTGTATAATCATTATGAATATTAAACGTTACTCCCCGCCTGTAATCTCCGAAGAGGTAGGCAGAGGAATGCAGAACACTCCCACGTTTCACCAGTTACGTTTACGTGGCATTATGGAATAGGTGGTGAGCCTATTGCCATGCATTGGGCACATATCCAATGTCAGATTCTACATTTATTTGTAGACTCTGATATTGACTGCTTCGTGGATCTACTGTTTGTTAACATCACTGCTGAGCAAGAGGTACTGTTTTGGATTCTTGGATGAACAAAAATTTATCAGATCTTTCGTTAGTGAACACCACAGTCTTTACCATTAACACGTAGCGTTCCACTACGAGGCATGGCTGTCGTCTCACAGGTACCTACCTACTCTACGTGCTATACTATACGGAGGTAATCCACAAGCACATTTTTGTATTTTTCGTCATATTCAAAACTAAATTTTAGAGAGATAGCGAATGCTTAATTATATTTTAAGAGAACACATAACATTTCATTTAAACTCCCGTATCAGCGCGTACCTATGTAAGTCCGAGCTTTATTACACACATCCATTACAGTGCGAACTGCGCAGCCTGCACCGGCCAGCTCCGACCCGAAGCCATCCATTTATTTGGCAAGGTTTCCTTACCCACAACCGTTTCTCTTTATTTCTGATTGTTAATCCATTCTGTCGACTGTGCATTTGTTTTTTTAATGTGTAATTATTTATCAAAATATTCAGTCGGCACTGATATTAAGTATTTTATGGAGAATAACTGTAATTGTCATATGAAGTCTAATTCCAATCCTTCACGGTGTCTTATTTTTGACCTACTAGTTTTGTAAGTATATAGTTTTGGAATGCTGACGAGAAATGTGTTTTTGAATCTTTAAAAGATATTTAATATTCATTTTTAATAAAATTTCTTCTCTATTAGGAATGTAATGGTTTATTTTTTTTTGACGATAATTTGAAATGTTGGGTTTCTACCCAACCTCAATTTTACAATATTTATGCATGGGTTTATGTATCTATACATACTAAAACTCCAGTTCCAAACACATATTACGGGTACTATAAATGAAGCTTCCATTCGTGCGTTCATGTATTTAATATACCGGGCTTCAAGGTCGCAAAGCATCGTCAATCTAATTTAGATATCAACAGAATCTCATCAACATATAATTAGTGATACAGCCTTGACAACAGCATATCTTATTCATGTATCAATCTACGGCGTGGTATGTGCATGGTATTTATCATTACTATAATGTCATCGCGCCCGGACCGTTGCGGGGTACGCTGAGAGCACAGACTGTTGAGCTTCAGCTCTAACGTGTTCCTTCTATTCACATCAAGCTCTTCATCATGTATTCATTGTTATTAGTAGTATGATAGGTCTAAATATTTTCATTACCAACAAGCAGTCATCATTGCACTGTGGAAAATGGATCTACTTTAAAAATGAGAAAGTTTGAACCCACAGTCTGCCACTCTGTCAAAATGCCTGGCAACTGACAGATTTTGGTAGTTCAGCGCGATAACTTTTTTATGAATACCAGTCAGAACAAGAATAATTAGTTTATAATAATGTTTATCAATTGCCTCGTTGGTCGTTACTGCCGATCGGGAGGTCCCGGGTACAAACCCCATGTCGGGCAATATTGGATTATCCTAATTTAGATTTTGTAGTAATGACGGAGAGTCTGAAAATGAGCCCAGTGTATAGCAAGAGGCTCACTAGCAATTCCATATGCGGACATAAACATAACCACTGTAATTTGGGAGTGTACTACATTCCTCTGCCTACCTCTTCAGGGATAGCAGACGTGAATTACGTTGATGTTTATAATAATCGGAATTTAAAAGGAAAGTTATAAAATTGTGCACAAAACATATGAGACTTAGAGCGGCGCGGGCGGCGGCATGGCTAGTTACTGCGCCGGACTTTACTTTAATCCCACACAATTCTATTGGGAGCAGAGTGTACTTTAGTTCTGATCTTCAATAAACCACAAAGCTACTGTGAGCCGAGGTAAAAATAACATTTCAGTTGGTATGCTTTATGAATTCAATTAAAAAAAACTTAAAAACTAAAATTGAGATGATGAAGTTCAACATTTACCTTTTATCTTTATTTACCTTAACATTGAACTTTGAAATGAAGGTTAATTTCCTTCATTATTATTATAAATTAAGTCGACATTTGGACAAATTTAATTGTTTTAATTAAAATAATAAGTATAAATATGTTCCCTATCAGGAATATATAGATATGCTGTTGTTATAAAGTAACGTTGAAAGGCAACATGACGCTAGTAATCCCCGAAGAGACAGACAGACTGTAGCACACTGTCACGTTTTACCAATATTATGTTTACGTCCGGCTACGACATGCGTGGTGAGTTTATTGCCATACACTAGGTATTAAGGTATATTATAATGTACTACTAGAAATTTTAAATATAAATTCTAAATTACAAAAAACCTATAGTATCCGCCCCGGGGTTTGAACCCAAAACCTCTCGATTGGCAATCGCAGTCGAAATCAGTGGGCCAACGAGGCAGTCATTATCGATTTCCAAATATTATTTTTATCACTTCAATGAATAATTTAATTACAATCGTTAACATACAATTATACATACAATTCAGGTTTTAATTTAATTACAATCGTTAACATACACGAAAGTTTCCCATGCTGTCATCATCATCACATCATGTTTCACCGTCCCACAGCTAGACGTAGGCTTTGCCAAGATGTGCCACATCTCAGCTGCTACCACTAACTTCCTTAAAATCTGATTGCATGCTATAATTGTCATCATTCTAAACTGCAAAAATACAAATTTACCACTTATTATTCAACGCGGATAATGCCCCACACGACCGTCAGCGGTAATGTGGATGTAACATGTGCCATGTAAATGGCACGGTCGCTATATTTTCGAAATCAATCTCACATGCTGCGTGACGCGGCAATCGTTAATGTTATCATTGGATTTGCGTTTTATAAATCAAACTTGTAACTATTGTGACGAAATATTAAACACTTGGGTTTGAATATTTAGCAGTACCTATTTACTGGATAGCTGGTTAAATAAAATAATCTTTAGTTACATTCAAACTATCAATGAAACATATATGTATATAGGTTACATATAATGTAACATCACGCCTGTATTCCCCGAATAGGTAGGTAGGACAATGTAGTTTCCCACATTTCACCAATTACGTTTACGTCTGACTATGGAATAGGTGGTGAGCCTGTTGCCATACACCAGGCACGTTTCCATACTCCAAGCCCATCTAAAATCGAAAGTAGTAACATCCAGTAGTGCCCGACCTGGGATTTGAATCCATGACCTCGATCGGCAATCGCGCTTGCAACCAACACCACCAACGAGGCCATCAGTTGTAACTGTATTTGCAATTTAAAAAACGTAACATCACGCATTTAATCTCTGAAGAAGTTAGCCAAGGAGTTTAGTACACTCTTACTTTTAATAATTACGTCATAGTCTTATAATTTTAATATTTCATCATTGAGATACTTAGTCCTTTATTCAACATGAAGAATTTTTATCAATTTCCAAAACTTTTTTAATATACAGAAACTTTTTCATTCGACAAATAAAATAATATTTTCTTCTGCAAACTGAAAATGAAAAATGTAACTTTCACTTTTACCTGTTTAAATATAAAATAAAGTACTTATTAATTTGTCGCAAACAATCCCGGTGTTGTCATTAGTAATATTAATATAATATTAATTCTATATTTACTGAACAACTACAGTTATTTCAGATGAAAAGAGTAACAATTGGTCAGATTCGAGGTACAGGCAGTCACTACGGCCTACACATTTGCTACGAACCTCGAAATGGACTGTTGGAATGTACATATCAATTGCGGTTAGTCGTATTACAGTAACATGTTTGCGATAATCATCATATCTGATGTTTGTGAAATGAAAATCACATTAGAACATTCCAACCTAACAATGCTTACGTACTGCTCAGCATGGGCTTCTTGTGTAACTGCAGGAAGTTCAGAGCATACTCCACCACGCCGTCACAATCTGATTTGGCAAAGATAAATATAGGTAGGTAATCGCTTTGGCCGACATTCTTACGCTTTTAATTTCTACTGTATAATTATAATTAATTTGTTTTTATTATATGTACCTTTAATTTATAAATAATAACCACAATCACAGTGCAGGGATTGGACGCAACTCCTTGGGGGAGGCTTGTGCCCAGCAGTGGACTACAATAAGTTGATGATGATGATGTAGAACCACAACCAGCTAACCGGCGTATACAGACCGCCTGTGGTAATTTACCAGTAGCGATCATCACCCCGAATGCTTACGTCACAGTTCGCTCACAATCCGCACCCACATTCCGTTCGTAACCAACTATATAAAAACATATAAAACGGTTCAACCTGTTGTGTCCAGACAAATCCCTAACTTTCAGAGGTCTTCAAATCGACAATTTATCTAAATTAGGTGTTAATTAGAGCGGAAAATTACAATACAATACCGGTTATAAACGGTACGGAAGGCAAAAATGAAGGAAATGAAATATCTGTATTGGTTACTGAAGCTGACTGCTGGGCGGGGTCGCGAGTCAGATTGCTGCCCGAGACAGAAGATGACGAGCACAAATATTCGTTCTGTATTTGGTATAAATAAAAGAAATAATAAATATTTGTATAAATATCTGCATACATTCTTACCTGTACATACTCGTACATGCAAGTAAAAGTATAAGATTATCAGTTATCCGGTTACCATAGGACAGGCTGTGCTTAGTTTAGGTAATGTATGAAAATGTTCCAAAATATTGATAGGAATTTATGAAATACGAACAGAATTATTATTGTAGGTAACTGTACTGTACCATACTCCTCTGCGTACTGCCTCGGGGACTACAGGCGTGATGTTGTTTTTTCTGTGTATTACCAATTAAGGGTCACAAAGATTGTTTGATTGCTGCGTCACATGGTGCAAAATAATACTCGGAGGTCTGAACCACGTTAGTTAGCTTTTAATGTTGAAACCTGTTTGTTCAATAAAAGTATCCCGCTAGACGTCGTGACTAGTCGTACGGGTACTAGTAAATTGAATTCACGAAAGTTTGATTGGTTTCTATATCAGTTTACCAGTCCTTTTCGGAATCAATTGCAAAGATATTTGGGCGGCAATGGCTACACCTGGCTACACGTGACTCTTGCCTACTCGTTCGTCTCTTCACCTAAAAGAGACCGGTTTGTACCGTCCAAATATCTTGCCGACCTCACTTGCTTCTTCCACTGTCATATCCCTCCTCAAACTCGCGCGTCGATTTCGGAGACTTGTGTACTTGACTTCTGTATTCAAATTTCTTTGCTTTGCTCAAAATATTGACACAGAACATGACGCTCTTTAATAGCGGTTTGCGCCGCCTCCGCGCAAGATGTGTATAAATGACAAGAAGCTGTAATGGATAACATCCGCACAGGCCATTACGTTGACGCGAGCTTCCTCTGACTAATCTTCAGCCTCTTTTTATTGGCTCCTAAATAAATCAATTGCTGTGAATGTTTGTTTAGCTTCCTATTCTGTTGGTTTAAGAAAAATGGCTTTTTTATACAACATTACTCTTTGATAAAAAAAATGGGCTAATAAAATCGGGTTAATCTTAATTCCGACGTTTCAGACGTTGCGAATTAGTAGTAGATAGAAGAATGACGAAACGGATATACAGCGCGGATGTTGATGCAGGTGTTGAAAGAAAATATTAAAAGTTCACCTATGTTGACCAGAAGGTCAGTTATTGGCTGATTAAGAAGTCAGATGTTTCCGAAACCAACATGCGTATGTACAGAGTAATAAACGAAAACGAAGTACGTCAGTTCTGTAAAGATGTAAATATTTAGCATTAGGTGCATTTTGCTTATCCGTAAGAAACCTGCTATGATGGATGGATGGATGGTCGGATGGATAATTATGATTCATCATACGGTGGGAAAATTTAGAACCATGAAGAGACATTAAGTTTCTTTACTCAGTACAGCTTTAGTCGCATATTCACCCCAAATACTTGTATCCACGTTGCACGTACAAATAAGCTTTCAGTTTTCGAATTGTTGCTTATTTTGATGTTACATAAAGTACAGTTTCGTATAGTATTCGATAGGATAAAGTAAATAAATTTAACGCTGCTACTCCGATAAAATACCTCTTGCATTCTGCATGTGATATATAAATATTATGCTGGCAACGTCCTTCCTTTCACTGTAACTCGTAACATATTATCCAATATCGGTGTTCATTGATCATTTCTATCAGTACACGTTGGCCGGGGCTTTGTGCTAGGTCTCAACTTACAATAAACATAAGCAAAAAAATACAGGCTTAGCTCGTTAAATTACTTTTTTAACTGCTTAAATCACATTTACGCCTTTAATTTCCAGAGAGTAAGGCAGAGAAGTGGGGTGCATTCCCGCGTTTTCATCCTATTCTGGAATAGGTGGTGAACCTAATGGTGTACAACGGGCACAAATCTAGGATCATTGTGAAAGGGGAATATAATATGCAATATTACTATAATATATTCTCTCTGCTTAGCCCTGAATGGCCCGTAAGATCTGTGATGCCACTAACATGATGATATTGGCTTAATAATGATACATACATATATGCATACTCATATAGTTTTGAACATGAACAAAATTTATTATACAATATTGATAGAAACCGCCTCAAGCTATTAATGCTAAACACAATATGATAAGCGTATTTCCATGTTTATGTGATACATTTCCCCCAGCTGTCTTAGTCTTGATCAAATTATTATTGTATTTTAACCAATACTTCCTACAATGTGTATGAAACAGATGCAATATATTTTAAATTTCGAAAACACAATTTATCAAGACAGCCGATACACGAGGCGTCTGTCCATTTGTGGGTATTTATGATGCTATGATGCAATTTTCAACTTGTCCGCGGTGATTAATATGAAGATATTTTCAGAGTCAAATAAATTAATGTCGCGATATTTTACATTTAAATCATAAAATATATGAAGGAACTGCGATATTCAACTATGTTTACAATAGATATAGTATAAAACGTGTATAAGATTTTGAAATAAACTATGTGTTTAAACTATTATTTGACAAGTGACCACATTGAAAAATACGAGTATAATTCCTTATGTACTATTAGGGATGTTATAGATATGAAATTTCCGATAATGATACGGATATGGATATAGGAATAATTATAATATAGGATTCGGATACGGATACGGATATGAAATTATTTCCGAATATCCGATAGTTTCGGATAGTTTCGATTATGGATATTAATACTTGTCATACATAACGTGTCTCATTTAGACTTTGCCATTATCCGAAATTATTTAAACCTTTTATATCGGATTCGGTTACGGTTACGGATATATTTTTAAATCGGATATCCGATACTTTCGGTTACGGTTACGGCGCTCTTCAACATCCCTAGTACATATATAAACTTAAAAATGACAATAAAGAGTAAAAATACATCTTTAATTAATTGCCATCAAAATAAAATCCGTTACCAATTTTAAGAAATCCTTATACACTTTCAATTTACATAAATTTAAATGGAAAAAAGTTTATGTAAAACTGAATGAAAATTCCAATTATTTTCAGTTTTCCCTTAGGGCTGCCGCGATTAAATGTTTCTTAGAATTCGGGTTAAAAGGTTTTAACGACCCTCTTTATTACTATGAAGGTTCTATTTTTTTCGTTGTGTGCGCTTCTTTTGGGGAACGTTGTCTTTGATGGAACGAAGTAATCGGTCAATTGGTTATGTTTATACGATCTGTGCCCGTTAGGGGCAGAGTAAATATTACAAATGTTTAAACTGGCTGAGCCCGCGGCTGGATCACGGAACAAAAGGAGGAAACACAAAGAGCAATGGAACGCATTTTGCCGAGCGCCTCGTACCGTGTCCCATATTTTCTAACGAGATCATACGCTAGCCGGTGCGCTCCGGAGTTTCATATGAATTTGCACTTTTGTGAAATGTGTACGTTAAACAATCTTCCTTTCTTGTATGTAAAGCGGTTAGAAATATGTGAAGATGTTTTCACTAAAATAATCTATATTATTATTGTATACTGACGTCAAGCCCGCTACGGTAGATGGCGTCGTGTTATATATGTCTATCCTTGAGGCTTGTCTTACTTGCTCTACGTGCATCAATCTCTACATCTACGCACGTGGGAGACTTAACTCCCCATCAGCTTTATGTATCAACTGTGATAGGCTAACACTTCAGTAGTTTACTTAACATTCACATGAAATTGTTATTGTTTCAACTTTTCTGAAGTAATACGCGTCAATATTCTTAAAAGTAGTTCAAGTTAAGTTTCAACGTTTCTATAAATACGGGTTGTGCAGTGGTCGAAGTTTGAATATGGAACAGTTATATTTAAAATGGATATAACTTAAATATTTATTCAAAGTTGAGCTTCTGGATTGTATCGTAACATTATAGATCTGCTTAAAACGGTAAAA
>DWEJ01000619.1:0-15669 GCA_018245835.1 Mysoria sejanus stolli
ATACACAAAGCCTACAGTTAAAATTAAAACATTCTTGCGTGAAGTCAATTAGTGTAGTAAAACACCACTTTAAATATAAACAGCTTAAATAATAACATATAACATACATATATCAAGTAACAAAATTCCAATGTACAAAAGTAACTCAATCATTATTTAAAATACAATAAATGTATAAAATGTTCCGAGTTAACGGAACACGGTACAATCGATCAGTAGAGAGACGGCCGCGGCCGCTCTGCGCGGGCGCAGGCGCGCGAACTCCATTGGACTAGTTTGTTCGAATCCATCCGTCCGGACACAATCAATGTATACTAATGTAGAAAGATATTATGGCAACAAACTTTACAAAAAAATCCTAAAACAATGACTAAAAGCAGCTCGCGACGAGGCCACGACTCGCCGCAACTTTTAAAATGCACAATTCAATATTCACCGATACAGACACATACATAAGTCGTGAATAACTTCATCATTAAAAAAACATGTCAAAAAACCTGAGGCGTCGTGAGGCGCGACGCGCCCTCGCACGTGCTTACTTCTGGGTTAAATGACTTACAATCTAACCTTATCTTCTCGTAAACTTTTAAGATGAATAAGTTCGTCCATCCGATCTCAGTTCGTGAATTTACACATACTGTCGTGAAGTGATGATGTTTAAATTATGTGTTACACACAATCACAGATTTGTGTCAGGAACCGCGTCGGTGTCGCTTAGACGAGGTTGTACTCCTTCAGGTTGGATTGTAGGATTGTGTCCTTCACGGCGGCAAACACGAACCGTATGTTTTCAGTATCTGAAATTAAATAAGTATTATGTATTAGTGAATATCGACGGTGGCGGCCTAACATTTGACAAATAATGTCAAAAAACGTTCCGTGTTTGGCGATGGACGAAAAGTTATTGGATCGAATACCCACTTAACCTAACAAGTTTTAATCAGCTGGGAACTAACTAAGAGTCTTTTAAGTCAATAAAACAGACAGCGCTGTTAAGACCATTTCGCTCAGATTTCAAGTGCAAAATCTATGAATTGCCTTGTATGGTATACATAATTTTATTTATTTAACATATAGATACTCTACAAAATATTGCAGAGTAGGTACATCAATCGCATGTAACACCTACGGTAACATGACTTACGTATTAACTACTACACCGTGATGACCGCTTTCCTTAGCAGGATCTATTTATAGGATTTGAATATAGTTAACACAAATAACTTGACATTTTGACTAAAATAAATATGAAGTTACTTGGGTATCCACAACCCGCATTTGAGTTGGGATTTTTGCCCGGGGAGCTGGGCAAGATTCCTAATAGGGCAAGCCCACGTCCAGCTGTGGACTGAAACAGGCTGATGATTTGATATTATATATTTGTTTATCGTTTTAACCTATATTACAATCATGCTATGACCCTGTAGATGACACAGGTGCTATTACACGATACTATTAAGATCTTATGAAACAGTATCACAAAATGTAATGATGAACCGATTTGCATCTTGATTTTTATTATTTTGCTCGTAATCAGCTAAAATATAACAATTCATTATTTCTATGGTTAAAAGAAATCTGATTGTTCCCTTATTATGGCATGTTTTATTTTCATTTGACAATATATTCGATACTATTTTGAATAATTAACATAAACAAACTTTTTAGAAACCTATCATAATTTTTCTTCTTTTTCTTTGGACGTCATACAGAATTATTAAATTGTAAATTAAAACATATATTCATCACCTAACTGCTGACTCTGAAATAACCATAGACACAATATACGAATATTTCCTAAACGAAATATTAAACTGAACAAAATATAGAAATGGTTTTGGAAATTACATTGATAGCATTTCAAATGTTAATATATCTGCAATCATAATTAAGTGTATCATAGAAAAGGGTGAACTGGCTGCATTGAAAGAATTAACAAAGAATATTTTTCAGTTTTCTTCTTAAAAACCTACAGAAAGATGAAGCGCATCATTAGGAGTAGTATCTTACTGTACTGTTTATGACAATAATTTTAATTTCGATCTCAAAGGGACCTCAAATAAGACTTCAGTGATGACCTGCATATACAGATTCAATATAAATTTTACTCAAACTGCAAGCCATGTGCTACCTCTTATTACACGATAGTAGAGGCAGCACGCAGTTTCCAACACCTACGGAAGTCTACCTAAAAATAAAGTGTAAAATAGCACACTGACTTTTCACATAGTTGGGTATAGTATTTTCAGGTGAAGCTTAAGTGGTGGGGGATAAGCAGCGTAGCAGGCAGGTGTTTCCACCGAAGCAGAGCCAGAACGTCTTCCGAGCGAGAGCTTAGCAGAGCTGTGAGCGAAATCACCGAGGGGTAGCTTAGCGCGTACACCCAAAGGCAACATATTGTTTAGAAAAATAAATTGTACCTTTTTTTACACTACACCAACAACTTGAGCCTGGTGAAGGAAAACTTAACGAATCACATATTAGACCAAATCGATGATTCAATTAAAGATATAATTTTAATTCTACCTTTAGTAAGTAGTTACACATCGTGAAATGAAAAATAAGCATTCTCCTTACTGGTTGTTTAACTATGCAATAGGTATATTTCGAATTGCTTTAATATTAAATATATTTATTTTATATTTGCTCATGAAACTAAAAGTCGGGCTTATTTTTATCACAATTTATTATAGTTTGTAAGAAAATTTAATTCGGATAGGCCAAGGCCATTTTTATTTTTATATCTATTAATTTATTAAGTCATAATGTAAATGATTGTCAAGTTCCTTGTTATGTATTATTTTGTGCATCATGTACCAATCAATGCATAAGATTAACTTTAAAAACTGTGAAAGAAAACTTCTAGAGATTTTTTTCATTATTTACGACCAGTATACCCGTGAAAAATCGTACTTTAAAAATCGCGATTTGACAATTTCAATTGTTTTATATCGAATTAGCTGTTTATTTTTAAGATTAACTGATGATTACGTGTCTTACATACGTAAGAGTGTGATATAACTACAAGAGGCACAGGCAACTACAAACTATACATGCCTCTACGAAGCGTAATTTATTGGTATTTAAATAGAGCGATTGCCATTATTTTTAATTTGGTTGCAACCGTGTTAGGGGAACGCGTATGAAGTTAACGACATATGCCGAGCGTGGTGGCCGTTAGCGTGAATTTCGCGCTAGAAATGCGTGCATTTCAAGGATCACCATACACTACGATTACTATATGAAATAAGTGCAAAAGTGCCAAGCTTAATATTGGCGTGCATCACATCAATATGCAGTGCGAGAAAAGAAGAGAACGGAAAATAAAACATCCAAACAACATTAAAATAATTTTATTTTAAATTAATATATTAGTAGTAAAATTACAAGAAGCACGGCGGCGCGCAAACGACGTAATCATGCCAAATTGAACTCCTTGAGTGCGGTTTGCATTATGGTATCCTTCACTGCACAAAACACAAGCTTAATGTTTTCCGTGTCTTTAAAAATATCCAAAGCAGCATGCAAAAAGAAAAATTCAATAAGAAGTACGCGATACTGACACTCCACGTGGTACGGTATTTATAAAAATGTAAAAAGTGTTGTCCAAATATGAAAAACTATGTGCCTATAATGTTGTTTACAACCTAAAGTATTACAACGTTGTAAGTGGAAAAGTGGTACGTGGAAAATCAACTATATTCATTATTGTAACATATAATTATATAATTTTATTCCACGAGAAGCAAATTGCGAACAAGTGGATGCTATGTATAATATCGTAAACAACGATTTAGATAAAATTGACCTGACAAAAACGTTTAAAAAAATATTTCATAATAAGTAAACATTTTTCCGATGAAGTTAAACGTAGGAGTGTACTACATTCCTCGGCCCACCTCTTCCGGAATTGCAGCCGTGATGTAACGTTTAACAATATATTTTCTATAGTCACGCTCAAGTAATTATACACGTAACTGTTAATATAATTATATTTGTTACGTCGCCGAAAACATAAACAAATATAATAGGATAGTAAGACTTCGTTGCGTGGATAATTACCGCATAGCTTAGTTGTAGCATAGCTGTAGTCATTGGTAGTATCCTGTAGTAATACTCTGTTTTTCAACACATATAGCCTAGGACTCTACAAAGCACGGTTTAATAGGCTTTTCGAAGACAGGCGTGCTTTATCATAGTGCGCAACTCTGCTAACCACCAGATGAAACGCGGCCAAATGCTAGTCCATCATTTAATACAAAATAATAACAATAATATTAGATCACAACGTGTTAATATATATTGTAGCTCCGTGTCACGAGCTTTAGCCCTTGACCAGTTTATGTATACTCGACTAAACACGGCCAGCCGGATCGGATTACGTGCAATGACATTAAAAAGGTAAGCTCTCTTATATCTTGTGTTGCATAGTATTTACATTAAGCTACTTAGAGGCTTACATGTGTTGTCCTAAAACTATTACAGCCGATTATATTACAGGTATTAGTTTTTTTTATCTATTTTCATGTTTTTACACTTTTAAGTTTTAAATTAATAATTTAAAAAGTAGTGTAGCAAGTCAGATCTGTAAGGATTAAGGTACCTGGCACTTGGTACTTCTGCCCACTCCTTAAGGGGCCTAGCGTGATAATAAAAATAAAATAAAGATTATCTGGCGATAGTTATTACAATAATTGCGATAAATGTCAGGTCAATTCTATGTATCGTCTTTATCAACTCTTTTATCACTGAATACTTTTTTCTTATAAAAAATTTAAAAGTTAAGAGCATAATCTACCACCCTGGTCAAGTGTGGCGACATCCACTGTAATATGTATGGTCAAAATCAACGTGAACTATTTTATTTGCAAAGCAATCATTAAGTATTACCGAAAGTTGTAATCCGTAAAAACAAAATTAATAAGAGAATTTCCAGTGAATTATTATTCACTGAAATAAGGAAAACTTTAAATAAACTTGAAATAAGGAAATCTTTTAACCCTTTTACTGGTGGTGGCAATATTTATGCCACCAACTTTTTTTATTTTTTTTTCTCGTACGGCAATACTACTACTTAAAAATTTGTGTATCGTTTGGTGGCACAAATATTGCCACTACCAATGAAAGGGTTAAGTTGTTTCTCTGTCTTTCCCTTCCACTAACAAATAAATACCGGGCAGACTAAACAAGGTCCACCTACATTCGCAACACCACAAGGGCGGCGTCTGTTTGCTTCTTGTCTATAACAAGCTCTACACAACACACAACAGTACAAAACATTATGCAACGGACATAAGTATAAAAAAGAACACCAATTCCACAACGCTACCAAAAAAGCAGTTCTATAGCTAGCAGAAGACCCAATCGGCGTTTGCTACTTAAAATGTAATGATGAATATTATTCATAAAATAATGTTAAAAATCATTCATATAATAGACGTGACGAAGAAAACAGAAATAAAATTGGTAGGGTAAACAAGAGGCAAAGTTGTTGGGGAGATTGGAGCGAAGTTGGTGGGGAAATAAGAGCAAATAAGGAATTGTGTACAAATGGTGGGGTAATAAAAACATTTGTCGCGAAAAATCAACGCCAAAGTTAGGTCTTCGCGTTCTACCAAAAATTTAAAGCACACCCACATATTTAATAGCAAACTAAATAATTCATGTTAACAGCACACCAAATAATTCAATCCTACAACAGTTACTATATCTACGAGCTACTCACCAAAATCTATTCCATGCAAGTAATGAATAATTTCTTCTCTGGACACAGTAACGCTTAAATGCACTAGTAGAATATCGTCATTAAATATGAGTGTTACTTCTAGAAATCCTAATGACCTAACCGAATTGTTGTTTATGTATATATAGTGTTCCATTATTGCTATTTACGATGAATAATAATTTATGATTTTAATTAATGTGAATACGTGTTTTATTAGGGACGTTTTATTTATTAGTGATAGGAGACCTGTATTATTTTAAAAATTACATTAATGTATATTTAAATTTACCGAACGAATGTTAAAATTATTATGTGATCCCTTAGCGAATTCTAATTGTAAAATAAATTTAATAACTAAGGATAATCAATAGAGAGCATATATGTAGATTATAATTATATAGATATATTGAAATGAACCGTCCCGCGCATAGCCATTGTATTTTACCGCGGTATGATTAATACCTAGAAAGTTATTTCCATTTGGCGAGCCATGTCAATCTATAAAACATAATAAAAAAGATACAGTACACTTCTTAACTGACTAACGCAAAGAAAGTAACGGGCGGAAAATTTTATAACCTCCCACGTTTAATACCACCGTCACAATACAATTGACCGCCCATCGTGTGTACCAGCGCGACTGATACATCGAGATAACGTAGTCGATATGGAACAATGATAGTGTAGAGCAAGGAGGTGCGGCACTGACCTGTCGCGCACGTGAAGTGCGAGTAGATGATCTTCTCGGCGTCCGGGTTCAGGTCCACGAACATCCGCAGGATGAACTCGCGCGCCGTGCTGGCGTCGCGCTGCGGGCCTGCGCCACACACACTCGCTAGCGCCCGCGCCACGCCCCGAGCGCCCCCCCCCCCGCCGGGAGCTCGGGGCCGTGACATAAATACAATCGTTCGTATAGGTGCGTACACGCTAGCTTTATAAGGTCCCATCTACGTTTTCATTGAACATATACACACGACTGACAATTTTCATTAGCGTTTAACAGGATTGAGAGATAAATATGTGGTGGCGAATAAAGTTCAAATTTCAATTCAAAAAATTCCGCAGTTACAGATATACAGTAAAACTCAAAGTACTCCACAGCTATTGCATTTTTTTAACCAAATCGTTAATATTAGTGCCACTTCAGTTCCCATGTAACTAATGAACATTGTACGAGCCACAATCTAGCAAAGTTTCTACGATTTAGCTTTCACACGGCAATAGCAAATCTGTTTACACTCTCAGAATTTCAACCTGTGGCCGTGGTGAAATGCGAGTAACACGACCGATCTGGATCTGGGTTCTCCTTCAAATATTTCTGAAGGATAAACTCTCTCGCTGGTATTGGATCCTGTTTTGGTCCTGATAAGTGTCAGTAAATCTTTATTAACTAATTGAGTTACCAAATTATAAAGAATAACAAACTACGTCTTTATTATTTATGCCAGACTACAGCTGTCCCGCCAAATGTAACCACAACCCGTACAGAGGGAATAAGCAGAACATTGTACTGTTACTATTTGTCACCAGTATGCCTTCAAAGTAATATACTTTTCACCGTATCATTCACTATCGTTAATGAAATACTGTCTAGGCAGCACCATTACTTAAATATATTCCAAAATCTCATTACGACTACTGTATGGACCACCAAGATTTCTGCAAAAACTCATAATAATTTATGCTCAATAAACAATCCTTAAGTTTCACCTTTTGCCCTTGTAGATTCAGCAAAAGGTGCATCCTTACATATGCAACATTACAACATACCGTCATATTCAGGAAAGTAGTCGACGAGATGGGAGTACATAATCTTCTCTTCGAGCAAATCCTTTTTGTTGAGGAACAGAATTACCGACGAGTGCTGGAACCACGGGTACGTGATGATCGTTTTGAACAACGCCTTTGACTCTTCCATTCGGTTCTGAAATTTAACAATAGTTATTGTTTAATAGGAGCCATATTATTCAGCGACCTACAGATGTAAAAATAGAGAATTTCACAACGGTTTGTTTTTGTTGCGACCTAATGAAGTAAGCACCGGAAAATCATGGATCAGTAAGCAAGGGTCGGTCAGCGCTGGAGTTGGTATTTACCATTAGACGATTATTACAGACGTAGGTTAAAGTGTCTAATTTGTTGAACATTGTCTCATCGCAATGAACGCCTTTCATAGTTTTAAAGACTGTAAATATCAAACGATATAAACAAACAGAGGACGTTTAATGTGCATAACGATGCGACAAATTACCATTTACGACATTTTATCGATCAGATCATATCAGTTGACTTAAGAATTCAATAGCATATAAACTCCGTAGGAGGTATACAAATGATCATTTTTATGTAGAAATATACATATGATATTCAACCCTATTAATCATTCAAGTGAAATGACTGTCAGTTTTATTATGAGAATTTATTTAGTGGCCAAAAATTTCAAGGAATTTAAGATGTACTCAGACTCGAGTTCAAATGCGCTTGTTGCAATCGAATATTCTTTATCGATTTCAAGGACAACAGATACAGCGATATCTGTTGGTAATCTTTACCACAATCTGAAGTGTGTGCAGAGGATATACGGGATGCTTCAATTGCCAAATCGATTAACTCTATAAAACAAGTTGAGAAAATTGATGAAATGTTACGTCGTTTTGTAAAGTTCTTTTTCAAATTACAAATTCTAAATTACGACGTTGCAAACGCATCTTGTGATATGCAATTTTGTGAAAGCTAATGGCAATCGGTAACCTACCTAAATTAGATACCGTTATGCTCGCTCTTCTTCAAAAACAATGCAAAATTTCTATGCTGCGGAACTCAGAAACGTAAAAACAATAATCGGAATATATCTTTAAAAATACTTAAATACACACCAACCTCTTAATTTTTTTTTTGTAAAATCTTATTTTAGATTACATTGGAAAAATATATCTACAAAATGAACACAAAATTTCTTGGTCTGCAATCTAATTCATTTCAATAGTAATGTAAAAAAAAACAAATATTACTAATATCAAAGTGATCTTCATACATAAAAACTATGAATGGGATACCACGCCCTTTGAGTGTCTTCGTGTAATTGTAACTACTTTTTCGTCTTATTTGCATCCGTTGCAAGAGAAACAAATTGTTTATGTGGACTTTTAATAGAGGTATTTGTAATTTGCGACAGTAGAGACCATTTGTACAGTATTTTATGCATTAAAACACTCGAATTTCAGTAGACCATTGGTGTACTGTATTGTACTGTACTGCTATTTACTAGCTTGTGACGTCACACTTATCATATTACCGACGACATTACAGAAACTGCGTTATGGCGGGATTTGGAGTATTTAAACTTTAACTATTTTTATAATAAGAAAATACGGCATACATTCAAGAAATATTAATACAGTGTGCTTATAATGTGGCAAAGAATAATTTAAAACAATTTACTAATATTAGTCAAATACCCTATTATAAGTATGAGGTGTGAAGTTAGAGGGGTTAACAAAATAAGTTGTGATTATGCGAAGAATGCAATTTTATCTCAAATACCTGAAATGGTCTTAATCTTAAAATTTTGTTAATCACTGAATATAATAAAACATATTTTTATTTGTGTCAAGGACAACCGATAATAGATATGAAATAACATTTCGTCAAGCTCGGGTGCAAAAAGATAATTTTGTATGTAACAACATATTGTAATTTTGTATGTGACAACATATCGAAATGTAACAACAAAGATATATGATACGTTATATTCGTAACAAAGAGATAAATAAAATTGCTTTATAGAAACACGAGGAATATGTGCTCACCTCATTTTCAGATTCGAATAAAATTTGATCATATTCACTAAGAGCTACTAAGAATATGATAGATGTGACGTTTTCAAAACAGTGAATCCACTTCCTTCTCTCGGACCGCTGGCCCCCCACGTCCACCATCCTGTAAGTTTTCACAACTATAAAAAAATGCACAAGATAACGATAATGAAATTATCGAATAATTTATGTTGTTTCCGGAGCACTATGTAGTGGAGTTTTGAACAGACGAGCAAAAGGCTATAATATTCATAAATTACAGTCATTGCTTTACCGGCAACTTTAATCTGATTGCTAGTTGAATTAAAGGAACACAATCATTGAAAAATAAAATCTTTTTCGTACTCCACAGATCATTCCGCGCTGCGGTGCGCTCTACATCGTTCTAACATCTACAAATACGGACTTCTTAACTATACATCACAGTGTAACATGAAATTCAATGATTTATTTGTATTTTCTCTTAAATATGGCTATATGCCACTTAAAATAATTTGTCTATGCGTTTCATTGTCATAATTTTCATGTTAAATTATTTTAAAGTATATTTCTCTTCAGTTGCTTGAAACAATTTTATTGTATTGTAATTGGCGTATTTTCTAAGAAGTCCGTATGTCTCGCTGAGCGATCCTAATATAATAATATATCTTTTAGTATATTCCTTAAACTAACAATCGTGTTGAGTAATCACTACTGTCTTCGGACGTGACTGTGATTCAACTCAAGCACAATAATGCATTCACATAAAACAATAAGAACTAATAAAACACATACAATTAATAAATAAGACAATCAATCATTATTTATGATATAGAGAAAACGCTCCAGCTTTCCGTGTACACCAATTTTAGTAAGCTGTGGTGGTTGGTGACATAATGATATGGAGAATTTCAAGCAGATATTAATACATGCATAACAAATACTACATAGAATAAAGACAAATGAATGATATGTAATGCAATGAAAATTACCTTAGTTTGATCAAGAAGGTGCGCGCGCTGTCCGTGTAGTGAAATGATTAAAGTCAGATTTATAGAAACATGTAAGTATGCATCGACAAATGAAGTCGCAAAGGTGATTATTTGAGGCGAAAATATGGACTTTGATGATCGTATTTAAATTGGTACAATTTGAACGCCCCCCCTTCGACTTTCGCTTGTGAAACAAGTCATAACCGTGGACCTTGCGGCGGTTCATTTTGAGTGATTTTTGTGACGTATCAAAAGAACCCTCAATATTTTGGGGCAGGGATGCAGTTAAATTTAACAAGTGAGGAGAATGTTTGCTAATGAAAGACTTAAATGTATAATGCGATATTGTTAAATAAATCACAATAAACATAACGCTTTGGGTTCAGCAAATAAGGTGATATATGCATAGATAACAGTGATTTTTTTTCCGCAATACTCATTCTGGCATGTATAAAATAGCATACGAGGAACACCTGTGGAGGGGGCTGCTAGCGATACAGAGGGGAGGGGGATGAGTCGTCACACCCCGGACATACCTAAACACGATGCCGTCAAGATCGAAAGGATATTCAAGTATACCAGTAGTGGGCTGTCGGGCACGCAGAATGTCCTGTTCCGTGGGCAGATAATCCGCCGCCTCGATTCTTGCCAGATCACTTAAATAACTGCAAGTCATTCAAAGCAACGTAACAAAACGATAAACATGCCGTGCATTCACATGAACATGTGCCCGTGAGATTAGTGATGAAACCTCCCACTGTGACACAAACAGACAGACAGACAGACACAAGAACGTAACCGAAAAAAAAATTACAAGTACTAGTAACGTGATCATGCGATAAAGCAAAGCATGCGACATCCATTACCGCCGTGCGCTTTACCTAAATCTTATCTCTTCCAAGTCAAACGGATATTCAATGATACCCGTCGTGGGCACTCTCACGCGGAGGATGTCCTGCTCGGTTGGTAAGTAATTCGGTGCCGCGACGCGGTCAATCTCCTGCAAGTAGCTATACAAAAAAAGAGATATTTTTCTTTGTAACCATCGTTTCATCGATCAGCCAATTGGTACATCGTACGATATAATAATAATAATTGTTTTTAACGTTCACATGTAACCATTATAAAGTAGTACGTTATTATGTTACAAACGCAGCTGAGAATGGTGTGCGTGAATTGAAATGCAGTTCTCACGCTTTCCTTGCAACGGTTGCGTCAAATTTCACTCTCTCGTGGGACAATCAGTTAGTCCGCCATTAATGATAGATACAATAACAATGGAGCTATGATGTGTAACGCCGCCGTGTTTTGAATTCGTTGTAGATATATGAGAACGGTTGTTTCATTTGCGAGATGTTTGTTTACAAATGTTTTCGGAAATACCTCTAGCCGCAGCGGGCAATACATGTTTGTTGTTTGGATTCGAAATCCCAACTAACAATATTAGTTTGTAATAGTTGCTAATATTGCAAACATATTGTCATGTTGGGCGACATTGGGTGCAGGAGTCCGTTCCTCTCTTAGTCATCAAATGACTCATCATTATCATCATCAAAATCAGCCTGTTTCTGTCCACAGCTGAACTTAAGCCTCCCGTAATACCCACAACCCGTAGTTCTGTATGCGGGTTCTGTTGGGTCAAGTGACTTTTAGTGGCAAAGTTGTTTTCCTTGGCAATGGCAAGTTTTGATCCTTGGCTGCAAACATAAAACCTAGTGCGGAGTCATTGTTTTTGCTTCGTTCAAAAAACTTTCCAGACACCACCAGCTGTACCTAAGTGTAGGATTTCAATTAACTCACTATTTGGCCGAATCGGTAAGCTGGTATTCTCGTCGCCGGTCGTAACACTCTTGGATGCCAGTGTCCGCCCATAATGCTTTGATGGCCTCCACATAAGGGCTTTCGAATGTTGTAACACTCTCAAAGTCGATTGATGAAATCAACTCCGCCTTTTCCTGAAAATGAGACATTACAATGATTTTATTACTACACATTTATAACATAATAACATATTAAATGACCATAAATTGGTTTTGGAATAACACTAAGGAAATGTAAAAATATTGTTTATACATATACAGAAGAACGAAATGAATGATTCCAATGGTTTATACTATACAATTTTCTATTTAAGCCAACACTAATTATTGAGCAGATAACGATTTTCTCGCAGAATTGTAATCGACCATGACAGGGACCGAACAAGTCATGTTCTTAAATAAATATGACTGGTTTAATTGCTCGATAAGCGCTGCGGAAATCCCTACATAAAATATATATATAATTGTGGTTAAGCCGTCGGTAGTAGTAACATTTTCGATACAAATCCTAAACTTAGGTATGAGCCACGTGACATGCGACCATCCGTATCAGTGGTTACAGTTCGATGACAAATTCAACTGGCAATAGGAAAACGTGCAGTTTATCTGTGAACTGGAAGCGGTCGGGGCGATAATCCTTGTACTGAGGAGGGCACGGTTCGCCATCAAGATGTGACATATATAATCTATGGGGTATGCGCAAGGCGTTGAGTTGATGATGAGGCCGAAGAGAAAGTACTTTTGGACTCGAGACAAGAATAAGCATCGACTGGAATAATAATAAGTAGTAAAAATACTAGTACGAGACTATTCGGGCAATTTACTTATGATGGTATCGGGTGTAACCTGTGTGATACAAAGTATACACCACAAACATATAACCAACACGTGACTCCTGCGAAACTTAGCACTCTCAGTGTTACCATATCGATAGTTTACGACAGTTGTTAAACACATTCTATAAACAAATTTGTAATATATATTAATTACTTATTTGTAGCATCATTAATAGAAAATTTCCATATTGAAGTTGTATTGATTGTATAATGCATGCATTCGATTAAATATTTTGACCCAATAATTCGACGAAAACAAATAAAAATTAATTTTTCCCGAAAAATTCCATTTGCTTCGTTATTCAAGAAAATTTAACTTTTCCTTATGACACACGAATTATATAAGGCAAATTAAAAGGTAACTTTAGTTGACAAATTTGTTCCCAGCAACTCCTACCCCCGTTCAGTTCGATTCGTCTCGTATGAATAGACATTGATGTGTTGCCAACAATATACCAAAATATTTTCTTAACAGTCGTTAGGTAAAATTTTTAAAATGATCATTATAGTTACACATAAAGTCATTCAAACATTGTCAGAAAAACTCGATCAGCACAACCGTATATAGTGAGAATACTTACTACGTTGGACGGATTTCCGTATTGTATTTTGAGTAGATCCATAGCGCGTATCATACTCTGCATCGCCATGAAGATGTTCTGGTAGACGAGTTTGATGAAACCTCGTTTGTCTTCATCGCTGTAGCCGGAGCCGTGGATGATTCTCATCTGCTTGATGAACGTCGACTTGCCCGACTCGCCAGTGCCTGATGTCGATACAATTTTATGAATGCTTTTCGATGAAAACAGCATAATTTAGCATAACAGTCAAATTGGTCACAACTGAAATTCAAATCATACTCTATTTGGCAAGTTTCATCACAATAATTTGAAAATAACTTAGTTATATTTAATAATTTGCTATTATCATATAATATTTTAAATAATAATCACTAAACAAATTGGAGTCGTGTTGGCCAGGAACTTTTATTGTCTTATTAATATTAAATAGACTGTCTACTTTTAAAACTTTTCTCACACTAAGTTGGTTGACTAATAGAAATTTCTTGTACAAATAAGTTCACAATTGTATTCTGTCATATTACTATAATGTTTGTGTAAATATGTAGCAGTTAAGATAAAAAATGTCTACCAGTTGTAGGGAATTGTAATAATTTAATGTGTAATTGTACCTGCTATAATAACACAGTGTAAATATATTTACCAACTTATTAAAATTCAACACACCTATAAAGACACAAGTAATTATAATCTAGAATAAAATCATTCCCATGATATCCACATCGTTTTTCAACAAGGTACATAATTATACAACTTATTATTAACACAAGATTGAGTTCAATGAGTGTATCAGGTTTTAATGAAGATCATTAAATATCTCCTCATTGGTGGGATGATTACAAGTACCTCGGCTGAGATAGACATCCTGGGTTTGATATCCAGATAAGTTGTTATAGGGTTTTCTAATATGAAATTCCTAGTAGTCACTCAGAGTCAAGTTTTATGCCTAGTGTACTCCAATATGCTTACCCCCATTCTTTGGTAGGATATATAATGTAACTGAACACTGTCTTTTCAAGTACATATGTTATATACATATAAATCTCTGAATATCAGAACTCCAGATATAAAGTGGCATCCTGACACATAACAATGAAAAATAAAATAAACATAAATTATAGATATTTGTCAAAAAATAATATATATGACTCTACACATTTACTTTTTACCATAAAAAGTTAACTAAACTAACATTAAACACAGCTCAGTCAGTCAATAAGTTAGTAAGCTTTTAACAAGACATCAGAATGTTGTTTGAGGTGGTATGGTCATGAATGTCTTTTGATAACAACCATGTTGAGGGAAAAGCTCTGCCTTTGGAAGTCAATAAAGGCCAAGGAAGACCTGTGTCTATCTGGTGGACCAATATGGACCAAATTTTAATTAAAAATAATTAATCAAATCCGAAAACCCAAGACAAATGTATGGGCGCCAAAAAATAAAGAGAGCTGACCTCAAATACCACGGGAAAGGGGCAAAAAAGAAGAAGCCACTTGTCAGCAAACTATTGTCACTGCTTAGTGATAATCTCTATAATTTAACTACTCCCCATAATTTAACTAATATCAAAAACAATATGAAAGAAGATTTAAATAGTTTTAAAATATACTTGATTACAATATCTTTAAAATACTGTTACATTGATAGAAGAAAATTTTTTACTTAATTCACTTTTTCTATTCAGGTATAGGTCTGTCTATACATATACAATAATATCTTGGGACATCTCCACTCGCTGCCACTTGATTCCAAAGAGAGCGTCAAGAGCTTGTGGTATGGTAACCAGATGGCTGATAGACTACATAGATACATATAAATATATACTTAAATAGATATTTTTTTTTCACCCAGACACAGAACAAATACTTGTGTGCTCATCACACAAATATTTATTCTGGGTGGGAATCGAACCCACGACCCC
>DWEJ01000620.1:0-15649 GCA_018245835.1 Mysoria sejanus stolli
GATAGATATATCACCTGATATTTTAGCACATACGAAATTTTATTTAAATTTTGTCTTTACATTTTTACTAAGGACAAAGTCCCATAGACCCTTTCTATAGATGTTAGCTATAGTTTTTTTCCGACCCTTTTATCGTTCCACTGTTGAAACATGGATCTGCTCTCAGAATGAGAGGGTTAAGGGCATAGTCTGCCACACTGGCCAAGTGCGGGTTGGCACACTTCACACGCCTTAGAGGACAATTTGCTCTAGCTTTGCTTTGATTAAATTAAGAATGTCCATTTCTTTCTCTTATTCTATTCATAATCTATCATTCAGATATATTCTTTGAACCGATGGAAATATAGCAATTCTATGTATTTGGTTTTTAATATTGATTGTAAGAGTATGAAAAATAGCAGCACTAACAATTTCAGTTTTTTAATTAATTAAGGCTTTGTTTTATTTGAATTTCCAAATCAGTATGACACGTATTAGTGCCGTAAAATCAATGCTGACGCACATATCACTGAAAGACAAGAATTTCAAGCAAATGGTCGCAAATTAACCGCACATGCATTTGCTCAATCCGCACAATGGCTGTGTTAGTGTCGAAGCGCCGCGAGCGAATTCATGGAATGCGATAATAAGTGGTGAAGTAGTACTGAAATGCATTAAACGTTGCCTTTGATGTGTGTTTGTGATTGATCAGTTCATTCAGTAGATTATTATTTAAAAAATATTGGGAGCGTATTGTTGCACGCATACTGTGAAACTACGATTTTAACATAATACATGATAAAGAATACAATGAACGCAAAATTATAAAGGATTATATCAATATATAATAATACGTACATACATAATGTATACACTTTTTGAACGTAAGCTTTCACACAACGTTATCAGCATTTGCCAGCGTTGTACTTCATTGAGCATGAAATGTGTTAAGACTCTTTTAGTGAAATGTTTGTACGTCTGTTTCGATTAAAATTTTATCTTTCATACGCATGAGATTTTTTTTGAATTCATTCATATTAATTTTGTATTATTAATAATTGAATTTTCATTTGTTGAAGAATTGCAATCGGTAATATTATTTAGAATTAGCTGACCCGACAACCGTTGTCTTAACTATTAATATTAAATCCGTATTGGTATAATTAATAAAAAAATAAATAAATAACGTGAACGTCACTTTACGCCTCTAATCCCCGAAGAGGTAGGCTGAGGAATGCAGAACACTCCCACGTTTCACCATTTACGTTTACGTTCCACTATGGATTACCTAGTGAGCCTATTGCCATACACCGGCTACATTTCCAGACTCCGAGCCACTGCACTACACTAAATTAGAAAAAACCAATAGTGCCCAAACCGAGATTTGAAGCCAAGACCTCCAGATCGGCAGTCGCGCTATAGCAAATACTCCCTCGATACTGGAGTGGTTGCCAGCGCAACTGCTCATCGAAACGTCTTCGGTTCAAATCCCGAGTCGGATACCATTGGATTTTCTCTATCGTATACTTTCTTACATAAATTTCTGGCATAAATTTGTGAAGTGGTACTGAATCTGAATTTTATACCTAATTTCGTAACTTCACGCCTGTAATCCCCGAAGAGGTAGGCATAGCAATGCAGAACTTTCCCACGTGTCACCGGTTACATTTACGTCACACTATGGAATCTGTGGTGAGCCTATTGCCATGCATCGGGCACATACCCAGACTCCGAACCACTACTAGAATTAACTACGTATCAACTTTAATTACTTTATTACTAGATTTTTATCTAACTCGTAACACTCGTAACTGTTACTTTTTTCAAATTAATATTTGTTATTAAATGGCGACCAAACTTTAGGTTAACATAAAACTGCTGACACAGTTTTGCAAGAGAAGGCTCCAAATTGCCGAGTGAAATCAAATTTCGTTTTTCAAAAGACCAGCGCTATATCTAAAATTCCGCCTTTAAGCCTAAGTCTCTTTTAAATCGTTTTAGACGGCGAGACTTTTTATTATTTCTAAGTTTTAATCTGCAACGTATTCTCTGGACGTGAAGTAATTTTTAAAATTTTACTTGCTTATTGAAACATTGAAGGTAAATATTTCATAATTTTGTTCTTGGCTCTATTGGTATTTTTATATTTATAGGAATTATCAGATTTTGATTTCAGAAATATCTACATAAGATACTGATAGTTCCAGTTTTTCATATCTAATAAATAAGAAACAAAACTTCCGTCTTACCTGCCTGCTGGAACATATTATAATAAATGTATATATGTATACAAATCTGTGAATACTAAATGTTTCAGAGAGCATTAACTCATTGAGTTTTCGGCAATGGTCCTTTGGCTTGTATGAATTCGAGGTCTCATTAATTTCTTTGTCTTTTCAAACGATTTTAAGCTAGTCATTAGGGATTTACGAAAACGAGATAATATTGTACAACCTTGCAATACCTGCCAATTTTATTGCATAATTTTTGTAACCTCCAGCCACTAGAGCAGAGTGGGTCACGCTCCAAATCCTAGTTCATGAACATAGGCTTTAGCTTAACAATAAAATGCTGTTGTCTTTTCTGCTCTTTTATTTACTGGTTTCCCTTTGTTTTCCTTTCTTTTAAAACTCTTCGCATCTCGTGTTCTTTTTAATCTTTATATTTCCTTAGGAGGAAATTAATAATTTCAGTCTTTTAAATTTCCTCTATATCTGTCATAAGCTTAAGATACATTTTGTTATAAATAGTTTGCATCGTAACACAGGAAGTTATTTAATTTTAATTGGAAAAAAAACTACTTTACACCATTGGAAACAAAAATATGACGAAAATGAATTATACTCGTATGTTCATAATATTAACGTTTCCTTTTTTTATATATTTTAATCTCTGTTGATGGTCCTTAATAAAATAAAATAAAAATAGAATAAAATAAGAATTTCCATATCGGTTTCACGAGGTGTCGTAAGAGGCGTCTAAGCCCGGTGCTGGTAGATTACGGTACAGCGCGGCCTGTAAAGGCACTACTACAACACGTGGCTACCTACGGGCGGCAGCGTAGGCAGTGCAAGAAGACATTCAAACCTTCTAAAAGGTGGCCTATGTTCAGAATTAAGATAAGATTAAGATAAAGTACTACAAACATTAAAAAATGTGCCGAAATTTATAATTTCTAAAAATTAAGTAAATGAATTGATTAATCAATTAATTAACTTCCGAAGTAGTGATTATCTCAGAAACTTCCTCGTCTAGAGCTTTTATTACGACGCTACCACAAGTTTCGCTTCCATCTATTAGCGAAGTAAAATTGCCTGTGTTCGCGCTACTTCGCATAATTTGAGGCAAGACGGATAATAAGTCCCCCGAGGGATCATTTGAACGTCTTACTAAATTTAATGTTGCATGTTCATGCTGAGATTCATTTTATGTCATAATTATAGTCATCTCGTATAAAATGCTTAAAGAACGTTGTAGAATATCACGTTGGATAATAATTGCATTATCGGTCATGTAAAATTTATTGTGTAACATTTTAAAAATCTTTAAAGTTCATCCATCCACAATATTTATTATTAGCTATTTCTACAAACATTAATACGTTTCGACGATCTACTTAAATGTTACTGTTACTCTGTTTTCGCAAATCTTTGAAATTATTCTACCACAAGCATGTTGACAATTTCTAGGTCTCCAGTTATGTAAAATAATAGCTCCTTATTTTTTATTCTCTTATCAGTGATAGAATTTTATTTTCGTAGAACAGAAAATACATTTTAGTTATATTCATCAAAAAACCACATTACTGAGTCAATCGGAAAGTAACACGTACTTTATTATAATTTTATTGCGTATTTTCTGGCTCCGCCTCTTTCATATTATTCTAACGGCTATCATCGTACCATTGCCCATAAATTACTTTATGTGCGCATATATCACATCTTATTCTCCTAAGGCATCGTAAAGCAGTATTTTACCACGAGTCAAGTTTGGCTCCGCCCCTTCCCTTGGGAGTCAAGATATTCATAGACGGAAATTCAGCTTATAATATAATATACATGTTTTGCTAGTTGACACTATTTTGTGTATACTCTCGAAACTGGACGAATTTTTTTCTTCTATAAATATATGTATTTGAAACTTGTTGCTAAGAGACGAGCTGTTCCAAACATTGTTCTAGTAGCGGATACAGTTTGAAGTAGCTAATTAGCGGATGATCGTTGTAATTTTCTAATATAACTCACACATGATCATGAAATACTAAGGTCATATTTCAGACCATCTAATTTGTGCTGCTAGTCAGTAGAGGATTTCGTTAAATCTAATAAACTTTTTAATCAATACATTTTAATAATTTTTGGTCATTACATTTATAAATGACTTAAAACACCAACGTTTTTGTTATTTTTTATATACAAGCATATTTTTAATTTTAACGTTTACGACATGTATTATTCAATAAGTAACAATACATGAAGAGTCCCAAAGACTATCCGTTGCTTATAACTTGGCACTTCACTACCATATAATACATTTGTTACTTCAAACTATCAATGCCAGTCTGGCAAAACAGGATTTAAGTGACGTAATGGCGGTTTGAGCTTTTATTTCAACTTGGCTCCTCTATTTGGGTCATCTACACAGATCTTTGATGTGGTCTTTTGTTGCTTAAAGTATTTGCGGATGGACTTTAGTTGCTAGCACTAAAGCTACAGAGACGAAATAGAGAAACTTATTTTACTTAGCAGCAGCCACGTTAGAGGCGATTTTGTGTGAAATTGCACGAGCTATAAAATTACTGTTGAGCTCGTTACCTTTTCTTATTCGATTCTGTTATGTTCAATACTGTGTCTATTATTATCTAATTCAAAGCAATAGTTCTTCTCCATAAATATTACCATTAACAGAAACGTATCCTTGACGCATCCTAAAACAATGTACATTTACTAGATTAACCTAGAATTAATTAAATTTTGGATCTTTTTATTCTGTTCATCGTATCAGTGCAACAGTCAATTTTAATGCCTACAAATAGAATTTAGTTGAGAACTGACTAAATAATTTAACAAATGAGGATGACGATGCAAAAGATGCTGGAAAGAGATGTTTCATATGCCTCATGTGGGCTATGGGCTTACGCAAAAAGCACTGGATGGAACTCAGCTGAAGGTTCTGTCTGCGATATGTGCTAGAATTTTTTTGACTCTGATTGCCTCCTGGGGTGACCCCCATTACCCCCATGTCGGTGTAATGAGAGTCAAATCTGTTTTTTTTTGTAACTTCTATAATATCCAAAGTTAATTACCAAAGAGGCGAATAATTATTTCTAATGATAGTTAACTAAGTAAATGATGTTTAAAAGCTGTTGCAATAATTAGTTTGTTAATGATTAAAATTTTATTTGAGTTCTCGCTTAAGTGACCCCCATTACCCCGTTTTCCCCTACACATATCTTCAGGTCAAGTCCGACATGGGGTAGACAGTGAGCCCCAGGTGACAAATATCTCTAAGCTTACAGACCTGCCACGATTTTTCTATATTCCGCACTCCATTCATACATGCACGCTGGTTTTGGAGACTTCTGACTCCCAATCACCCAGTATCTGGCCTATTCAATAAACATAGCAGAGTCTTAAACTTCCTCGGCATCTGCGCCTATCAACATTCGCGTTGTATATCTGCTTCGGCATTTTTTCATCAACCATTCTCTCAACCAAGCATCGGAGCATACTCTTTCTCATTTTTACACCAATAATCTCTTCCATACAAAGCATTTTCCTTAATTTAGAATTACGAACGCGGTCGGCGAGTGTAAGTCACAAACGACCTCATCTCGACCGCATTTATTTTACTACCACCCGCTTTCTGATATATCCAACTCTCGCTACCCTACAAAAAGCTAGGAGTAAGCCCGGAATTATCCTCTGAAAAAAAAAACCTGGAATTATGTATTATCAATCGAGCTCGCTGGCTCTACAGTTGTCCACTCAGTAGCTAACCCAACAATCCATTCACCCTATTTTCTGCATTCGAAGTTAATAATTATATTGACGGAACTAACCAAGCACAGATTACATGTTTATACAGCTCATGCTACTTAAATACTTCTGATAAAAATTTGCCATTATCGACGTAGCCATTTCGTATGTGTATGATTTGTAATATTGCAAAGGATTTCGAATTAGTTAAGGAGTATATTGATCTATATTAATAAAATTATTTTGTGGCTGAACGCATGAACTGTTCTTTTGAATTTTGAAAGAAAGAAAGATAAATGTCAAGTTGACTTCAATAAACAAGAGTAAGACAATAACCTTATCAATAAGCATTTGTTTAAAGTTTTGCTTTAAGGTAATTTTACACTCATATTTATGATTAGATCCTTTTTAATCAAAATTTATCTTCACACAAATAAACTATGGGCAAAACTTCAAAAGACAAAAGGGACATTTACTATAGATTAGCCAAAGAAGAAGGTTGGAGAGCCAGAAGTGCCTTTAAGTTATTGCAAATAAACGAGGAATTTAATATATTCGATGGCGTATTGCGAGCTGTTGATTTGTGCGCTGCTCCTGGCAGCTGGAGTCAAGTGCTGAGCAAGAAACTTCGTCAGAATACTGACAACGTAGACAATGTAAAAATCGTAGCAGTGGATTTGCAAGCCATGGCAGCTCTACCTGGGGTTAAACAAATACAAGGTGATATCACAAAAGTGTCCACTGCTAATGAAATTATCAAAGAGTTTGAAGGCATGAAGGCTGACTTGGTGGTGTGTGATGGAGCACCTGATGTTACGGGATTACATGATATTGATGAGTATGTACAATCACAACTTCTCCTTGCCGCGTTGAACATAACAACTCACGTTTTAAAAACCAGTGGAGTGTTTGTTGCAAAAATATTCAGAGGCAAGGATGTCACACTTCTCTATTCACAATTGAAACAGTTTTTTGAGCTTGTAACTGTTTCGAAACCACGCAGCTCGAGAAATTCCAGCATCGAAGCATTTGTGATATGTCAGAATTATAATCCCCCAGAAGGCTATGAGCCAACTATGGTCAATCCACTGTTAGACCATAAGTATTGTGACTTTAATCAATTTACCGGTCCAAACCGTTTTATAGTACCCTTTAATGCTTGTGGTGATTTGAGTGCATATGATTCCGATACATCATATTCACTACTTTTGGAAGGTCAAAGTTCTTATCAGTACCGGGAACCAGTACAAGAGCCAATCGACCCACCATATAAAGATATTCTCAAAAGAACAAAAAATTTAAAAATCAAATCAAAGGAAGAAGATGATAATAAATAAGAAATTTTAATCACATGTTTGTTTCATTTTATTTTTTGGTTCCTGCATTTTTTTTTATTACACTTGTCCTTCTATGGCTTAAGTTTTGTTGTTTTGGAATCATTTTAGACAAATTGGACAAATATATTTTATTAAGACTTACTAATAATTTATGTGCTAATTTTAATATAGTCCATTTTATTAGTTCTTTAAAATATGACACAATTTTTAATTGCCAAAGAAGCAACCATAGATAGCAAATAATACATAACAAACACTAAAAATATGTATTAATTTTTATCACAATTTGTGATATTGAGCTTTACATATTATATAACCTTAAAGGATACTTATTGATTATAATCTTTAATAGTAAAAGAAGAAAATGTCTGTCTGTCATCTGTCAACATTTTTAGTTTGGGATAGAGTGATATCTAAATTAAAGGCTTAGTTATTATAATTTAGATTTATAAATTAATAAGTATAAAACAAAATGGGGAAGTTCAAAATGCCCACTGTTCAGCAGTTCTTAAAGAAAAAGGTATTAAATATATTTTTTTATATTAAGAACAATGCCTTACAAACAAACAATTGGTTTTGATTGAATTTGTTCACATTATCCTTACATGACCATCATCGTCATTATCACACCTTTAGAGATTTTCATCTTAAAAACGTTTTTAAATAACAATTAAATGCAGACGATGTAGTATTCTAAGGATCAATGTGAATTATTGCTTGATCTCATCTAGACAAAAATTACTTGTACACATTACATTTATTTATTTACATTAAATTTATTTATTTATTTAATTACATTAAAAATTTCACAATGGAATAGGTGGTAAGCCTATTGTCATATATCGGGTACTTGTTCAGATTCCAAGGCACTATTAGAAGATCTAAGTTAGAAAAATCTAATATTATCCGACCTGAGATTTAAACCCAGAACTTCTCGATCGGTAGTTGCGCTTACAACCAATACGACCAACGAGACAGTCTGGTCTGGTTTGATAATAGCTAATAATAAATATCTCAAATTGGGAATTAACATTAACAGTGCAATTTATTATGATGAAATATATTAATATTATGATGAAATATAATAAAATCAAACGATTCAATTGTTGTTAATTGTTGGAACCGTAGTCGTTCGCATCCGGTTTTTTTTTGTTTCTAAGTGTTGACGCTTCAACTAGAATCGCCTCATCAAGTGATGTAATAATGTGAAAAAACGCAGGTTTTTAATCAAAATACATAAGACGAGCAATATGGACTTTAAAATGAGAACTTTGTTCAAAGTTTTTTGATAAAAATTAATACGTAGGTATATCCCAATCCCCGGGTAACGTTGCATAGCGTAGGTATGCATGCGAAATTTTAAACACCACGTTAAACCAAATGTCCCACAATACAGGCTAATTGACTAAGAAATCATTAAATTCAATTAAAATATGATACTCAGCTCAAAATTTTCATTACAATTTCAATAGAGATTATTGTTACATAAAAATGGCGCCAAATGTTTAAATAATTCGGAGGGATACAATTTTTTATGGAATACCAATACAAATTTTTTATGGAAGCCTTGTGTTTTGATATTGTATGTTTTTTTATTTTGATATTGATATAGACCCGACGCAAACATGTGTAATAAGTCAATTCCAACAATAAAGCAGTTTGCGACTGGTACTTCTATGGAACTGAATAAACATTTCAAGTTTTGATTAAGAGATTGTTTTTAACAAACAGTTTCTTTTAGATAATTTATGACCCGAAGGAACCCGTTTGGGTATATTTAGAAAGAGAAATGAGACAAAACATTCACAAGAAACCATATAACGAAAAGGTCGGAGCGTGGCTTAGGTTTTTGAGGGACTTAAAGCATTATTTTTATTGTGAAGGTATTTTACGTTATGTTTTGTAATACTGTCTTCATTCCTATTTTGTGTAAAATAGAAAAATAGCGGGCAACTGTTACGAACTGGGCGTACCACAGACATTCGCCTCTCTATATCCTATAATATATTACATCTATTCCAAAGCTTAAATTTTGACACTATAAATCATTGTATACGTTACATATTCGGGAATTATTCAAAAATGTTCTCTTAAGTAAGATCTAGTTGTTGGGATTAATATTTTGTATATACTTAAAATACGTACTTTAAATGATAATTAAATTGTTTTACTTAAGTCACTGTATATGCACGCACAAGTATGAAGAGAGTGGCGTATGTAGAATAAGGACCTTAGGTGCATAGATTTTATACGGGGTAGCCAAAGAGTACCGAGTACCAAGTAGCTCTGCCCTTACAGACCTGACCACAGATGTGTAAAGAAAGAGATATTTCGCCATAGAAATATTATATACGTATATAGGCGAGCCAACCCAAAATGTCGTCTCGTCGATAGAGAGAGAAAGGGAATGATGTTGGTACTCATTTATCTCTGTAAAATATTGCATCTGTCAGCAACTTTTTGCGTGACCACGTATACCAAACGCATGTCCTTTCTCTTTCCATCAACGAGACACTTAAATAACATAAATTAAGCCACCCAACGTGTTAAACCAGCGCGTCGGAAAGCGAAAAGATTGCACTTAGAAGCAGGTCCCCCTTGGTATTATGAATTGTCGAACCCTCAAAGGTCTGTTCTCAAAGAATTGAAAGCCAACATTCATCAAGACCTGCTCGAAGATTTGCCTATTCGAATACGTAAATCGCTGTCGGACCTGGGAATAACGTTGAGGATACCGAAATCGATCTTAATGAATGCCATGAAGGAGTCAATCCAGGATCCGGGCGTGTTTATATGGAGCTTATATACAGCGTTCTACAAGAAGCCACCGAGTGAATTACGTGGAGGTAAATTTCTCTTGACCATACACGGACAACGCTTTTTGAGATGAATTTAGTTTTAGAAGCACATCATAAATTGTGTAACGCATATTTAATATTTCAGAATATGATATGAATGCAATGATTCTAATGTCGGCGCTCGTGTTTATTGATTTGGACGAGTGTATTGAGAGATTAGAAAAGCTGACTGAAGCTAAACAAGAACCGGTACCTATAATAGAAATAAGTAAGCACCGTTACAGATTAAATTTAAATTAAATTTTTACCATTGATTCAAAAATTTACAAGCAATTCCTGCTATACTATTGTAGTAAAATAAGGTAAGTATACCTAAAACGTGACGTCACGCCTGCGATCCTCAAAGTTGTAGGCGGAGGAGTGTAGTACGAGTCCACGTTTTATAATAGTCATTAGTTCCATATCGACCCTTCTGTCGTTCCACTGTTGGAACATGGGTTTCCTATTAGAAAGAGAGGGTTAAGGCCATAGTCTGCCACGCTGGCCAAGTGCGGTTTGGCAGACTTCACACACCTTAGAGAACAATTTTTTTTTTGACAAGGTGTGCAGGTTTCCTCACGATGTTTTCCTTCACCGAAGAGCAAGTGATATTTAAACTTAAAACGCACATTTTAAGAGGTGCGCGCCAGAGATTTGAACCAGGTCTCCCGGCGTGAAAGGTTGAATTTCAAACCACTAGGCTATCACTGGCTATCATTAGTTATGTATATGTTATTGTCTTTCTGAGGTCATCTTATAATAGGTACCTACAGTCATTAAGACGAAATTCTAGCAAAAATTCTTGGTCTCTTCTTTTCTTTCTTACGGTCCTTTGAAATAGATTGTGTTTGGGAGCATAAGATCTTTTGTTTGCATTTAAAATAAAACCATTAGTCATTTAAATAAAATCTAATTTTACATTCGAAATGTCTTGGCAATAAGATGTTCGAGAACACTCACAAAACAATTCAAATGTAAAACAAGACGTTATTGAAATTTACTGAAATTTTGTTTTAAATATCATCTGTGATCTGTGTGATCAACACCTGCTGTGATCACACTCTCCGAGCCATCCTATTGGAGAACACACTTAGGTTTACTATTCATAAATTATATTACATCTAGGAATGTGTCGGTACGTTATGTAAATGTAAATTTTATCAGTATGAAAAGTCCTGAAATTAAATGAAATTTGTTTTTGAGTAAAAACGTACCTCAGAGTATCTAATTATACCTACATATTTCCGTACCTCACGTTTTATTTAACAGAAACACTAGACTTTACAACACTAACAGAACACTTTAACAGAAACTATAGAGTTGCATTTGCGTAAGATTTCAATCGGTAATATTACAATATGTCGTTTCGTTTATGAAATGTGCAAATGTCTGCTAGCTGCATGAATCGGCACAAATGAAATAACGAATTATGAAATTTCCCGCCATGCCGTCGCAACACAAGTTTTTTTCTAGTATGGAAGTGGTATTTATTAGAATTATGGACGAAAATAAAACTTCATTCTAAAGAAGTTTCTAGGTAATTCATAATAACACCTAATGTAGGTATAAAATTTTGATAATATTCCAAATTTAAATTTATGCTCTAGCCTCTACGTTTTGTATTGGTTCTAATGACAACTGACATTATTTTTGTCAATACTCTTACAGAGCAGAAAAAGAATACACAGCCAAACGTGCGTTACGGCGAATATTTACAAAAATGTTACGTGCCCTGTTATAGTACACATACGAAAACAAAACAATTTCCTCAGAAGCCCCCTCCCCTTGGTTATAAAGTCAGATTAAGGAGCACTGAGGTATATTTGTCTCTGTATAAATATATTCGAAAAATTATGCTATTCACATATTTGAATTAACCTCGTATTATTCTTACAGAGTTATGAGAGACTTTGCAAGGACCATAGTTTTGTGAGTTTATTTTTTTAATGAAATTAACATATTTATATATTCATACTTCTTTAATTAGTCAAATAGTAGATTTTCAATGGCAGGTGTAATTTTAAGAAATTCATAAACTTTATTACATGTAATTTAATAATCGCCAATAATGATGAAATACATAATAATGATATTAATTTTAAACATCATTAGCTTACTAAATCGTATTTTTTTCGTTCTGTAATTTAAGTTGGAAAAGAGAAAAGAAAGGAACAAAAAGGCGAAGCAAGCGGAGAGAATCTGCACATACAAATTCTGGGAACCTCCGAGCACATTGCGTAAGAAACTACGATCTTTAATCTCAGTACAAATATTAATCAATATGCAAACCACTGCACGTTAAATGCTACTTAATTCCTGTAATAATCTACGCGTATCCCATATTAGATAAGTAAGAGGTAAAAACTGCTAAACAGTCCAGTGCTGGCGATAGGCCTGCCCCAATGAGCGCCATCGCGCTGTATACGTATATTAATAGATTATGGAATCTATAAATCTATAAAGATAAATAAAATTAAAGTGTCAGTTTGTAATATTAAAATAACCGTTTTTAACTAAATGCATATGTATGTATACACGGTACATATACCAAAATAACATATTTTAAATTTTTGTCTGTTTGTCTGTTCCGGCTAATCTTTAAAACGGCTGTTCCGATTTTAACGAGACTTTCACTGGTAGCTAGCTGATGTAATAAGGGGTAACTTAGACTACATTCATTTTAAAAGTCCACGCGGACGAAGTTGCGAGCACAGGTAGTTTACAATATATGTAATTTAAATGCTTCCATGGAAAAATGTAAAATGGAATTTTCTTACACAGGGAACACTGATCCTAAGATGGTTGCTTATGTTAATAAATTGAAAATGCTCAAAAAAAAAGCGAAACCTAAATTCAAGTCGCCGTACAAGAACGTTCAATACCTTATAGGAGGTGTGGCGTTCACGGGCGGGAAACCACAGTATCTTTTAAACAGTAAGTTGTAAATGGATTGATATTTAATAATGGCAACGATCATTTTATTGTTTACCTACTTTCAACTCCAACGATACAAAAGTTCCCATATATGCTTTGATAATTTTTTTTGCATTTTTTTTACATAATGTGTAAATTTATAAAGTGCGGCTAACTTGTGGGACGAATGTTTCACATAAAATATTTTTCATACTGAAATATTCATACTTAGAATATTCATACTTCTCATAAAATGAGAATATTCATACTTCTCATAAAATGGTGGAAGTATTCGCACGCTTAGTAATACAAAATAACAAATTTGGCTTAATTTTAAGAAATCTGTTTTATTGGACATTTTTTATCGAGCGTTCTTTTTTTCTCTCGCAACAGCGACTCAGGATAGTACGTCGCTTTGACTAATCACTAAATGTATGCGTTTGTTTGCGATACGCTAGGCGCGAGCTCGCGTGTGTTGCCACATGATATTAATGTTACGATTACGATCTTGAAGTTATGTAGCAATAAAATTTTCATTATTTGCTTTTAATTTTGTATTGCCAATATCGTGACTATTTTATCAGTAGTGATTGGAATGCCTTTAAATGTTATCTCAACTGATGTATTAGTATTGAAGTAATATAAACTCGTTTATTTCATTATGACAAGGTCAAGTCATAATATTTTTATTTCCTTTATATATTTATTTTTACTGACAACTGAGGTAAAATTCCATTAGACAAACATCATAAAGGAATTGAAACTGATATGTCCTTTAGCGCTAATTCTTCGAGAAAGATATTAACGACGATGTATGGTCTCGAGTCAAAGCCTCTAATGATAACCTTGAAAGCAACTTGAAATTAAATAAAATACTAGATATGGCTACAAGATATGCTTTGGTTATAGATGTCGGAATACTGCCTACTGGATTCATACCAATCAATTACGGAACAGTCGCTATTGCTGCAGACTTTGTCACAAATATAGGTGGCTATTGGAAGTTCCCGGGAAGTACCAAAGATACATGCGATGAAACGTGCAACTGTTTGCAAATATGGTTGGTAACCTACATTATAGAGGTAACAAATCATCATAATTAATGCTAATTCTCGGCAACATAATATATGGTGATCCTAAATTAGGTGATGATTAATTCCTAATTACTGAATGTTAATGTCGTAACTTCACGCCTGTAATCCCCGAAGAGGTAGGCAGAGGAATGCAGAACTTTCCCACGTTTCACCGGTTACGTTTACGTCCCACTATAGAATAGGTGGTGAGCCTATTGCCATGTATCGGGCACATATCCAGACTCCGAACCACTGCTAGAAAATCTGAATTAGAAAATTTTGTAGTGTTCGACCCGGGAATCAAACCCAGGATCTCCCGATCGGCAGTCGCACCTGCAACCAACACGACCAACAAGGCAGTATTAGCCATTATAAGTAGATATTTTATTAAACATCATGATTAAGTACGGCGACATGACAGAATATTAAAAATATATATTAATAATATTCAAAAAAGCAATAATAGACTAGTGGTTTTAAATTGAGCTTAAACATAAAAAAAACATAAAAAGGTTAAAGATTAAACATCGTCAGGCAACCTGCACACTTAGGAATTCTGTAAGGCGGGTGAAGTCCACCAACCCGGACTTGACGCGCATCCAGAATCAGAAAGATAAAATAACTGAAAGTAGTGGATTCAATAAAACAGAAAACACAGCATCATTATTACTCTGTCATTGTGTATTACCACCACCATGTACCAGCCATAAAATTGTCTATACCTCTCACGAAGTATCGATTACCGCTGTTAGAACTGTTAACCTTACATCTGGTTATAGACAAGCGTAGTTGACTCAGGAGTTATTATGTTCGAAGTAGTCTATTTGCTTAGTTTGATTATGTACATATAACTTGCTGCTGTCAATTTGATGCGGTTTAACTCATAATAGGGAGGAGACCGCAATGCAGTATTTGAAAGAGTCCAAATGCAAATGCGGTCACCTTTACGACTATTTTCACGAAGGGAAGTCAAAAGAAAAGTACTTTCACCCTGCCACGAGGCATGGCCATCATTGGTTCGACACTGCCAAGGTGTTTCAACTGGATCCCATGGAGGACTTCATTAGAGATACGTTTAGAGAAGCTTTGATGTCTCAGGAGCCTACTGTAAGATATATTTTGTCTTTACAATGTTATTTTGCCATTGCCATGCATATTTACGACGTATATAAATATAGTACTGTAGCGGACACAGCCTTAGCACATTGCAATATTTAAATTATTGTTTTTAAACGATTTCCAGCCCGAACCATCAATGCCAACGATATCCGCTACTGGTCTACAAGCAAAGGAATTATTAGCAGTACGTAACAGTATTCTTCTAGAATACCAAAACATAATTAAGGCCGTTCAGTTTTTATGTTATATGTTAACGTTACATTTAGTTTTAATGTAACATGTTAACGTTGTATTCGGTTTTAAGTTAGAGTCATTCAAGTGGGTAAGTGGGCGTACTGTGTATATCTCCGGAACGAGGTGCGATGGAGGGGTGGTTCGTTTGGGTGAAACAAGCACGCCGGCGGGGTAAATTA
>DWEJ01000621.1:0-15647 GCA_018245835.1 Mysoria sejanus stolli
TTTAATGCTGGCTTTAAACTTTTTATGTGATAGATTAATAACATCTTTTGGTATTTTGTTATAGAAACGAATACAGTACGAATACGTTGTAAAACGTAAACGGAATTATTCGATATCCTTAGTTTTTTATTTGTAGCCGTCACTGAATAATGATCGCCATAGTTCCCCGGAAACAATATGATGAAAAATATTTTAAAGTGAGAATAATATCATGATGAAAAGTTACGAGAAAAATCTTCCATAACGATCACCGTTAATTGCTGAGTATTACTATAATTGCAGCCGGGAAAAATCTTGTTCAAGTTTTAAAACTAACAACTACGAACAGTTTGAACGGATATAAGAAACTTGTGCAAAGTTAAACTATTTTTAATTTAATAAAGTTAACTAATATTAGTTTGTAACTTAGAAATTGTCCGAAAGACAGAAAAACTTTCAAACATAGATGAAATAAAAAAAAAAGAAATTCCATGGTTAGTCTCATTCATTACATCCGTTTCCGAGTCATAGATACATACAACACAGCACATAGTCATAGTCATAGATACATACGACTTTGGGCCGGGATACAGGTTGACGTAAGAAGTGACTAAAACCAGCCCAGATTGCGGAATGACGCAGACAGAGCTAAATGTCCTGGCCACCTGCGGGCATCAGTGAGAAGCTTCCAGAAGCTGTTCTCTACGATCTCCATAACCTTCGGGGGAGGCATATTTACATCAGCTGCGGCTCATGATGATTATAATGACAATCATTCTCGCATATCTCTTTAAAAGAATTTAATGATACTTTCTTTAGATAAATGTATTTTTAGGAATGTAATAATACGAAATTGATAAATACATTGTAAAAAATTTTTAAGTAAACGGTTTGACATGAACGCAAATATTTTTTTTATTGACGGCGAACATTTGATTGACTAGGAACTTAACGCAAAATGTACATAGTGTAACTAAAAGTCTACCGAAATTGGAACAAAATTACATAAAAATATATTTAATTTATAACTAGAATATATTTAATCTATAGAAATTTGAATTACAATCGATAAGAAAACACCTTGAAAATTAACCATTTTAGCGTTCCTACGGTAACACACTGTATTATGAAAAAGAAATGTACATTTTCTCAATGACTACGCAAATATGTACATATAATCTTTAATGATAAAGAAAATGGAGAAAAATTAAACACACAATGAACTTAGTAGCGTATATTTCGTTAAAAATTATCAACCTTATAATGTCAGATTATTTGATGAGTAACTTCCCTCATATTGTAGTAAAGGTTAACAAATAAGGTTTTTTGACTGCTTACTAAGGAGCAATTTGTACAATACGGACCGAGATAAATATTCCACTCAGTGGTCTAGCTGAAGAAATTCATTCGTATTTCACTCTCTCAAGCGCCCTTCCATTCCAGGTCGGTGACAGCTCGTCGATGTTCTTTTGTTAACGGCCAGATCTTTAATTGAATTCCGAACGTGAAATAATGCATCTTCGATATACTTAGATTTTTTTTTTAGAATGTTCCCCAAGTTAGTAAAATCGAGAAAAAAAATATAACTAAGTTTCAACATAGTAAACCAAAAAGGAAGTACGTTTTATAATTTCAAGATGTGACTGTAATAGCGAAAAGCCACGAACGTAACTCGATACGAAATGATCAACGTAGCTCTTGAGTGTACATCTCACCTGAAATAGATCTGAAGTGCTTGTACTTCGGTACGTCAAACAAACATTGCTTCCCTCCGATGTGCGTTGACTAGAGGGTTCTATTACCTTCATAATGCCAAGTAGGGTTAACACAGTGACTATTCAACGTGGAAGAGGTTTAAATCACCCTCGACAACTTTGGAATGTGACCTTTGGAACATATTATTATGGGAGACGCTTCCCGTGTAACCACTATGAACACAAAATTTGTATTAAATATAATCCAATCTGTGTTGACTCTAAGCACTTACCCTGTGGCGTCATTGCTATTTTTCATGACAATGCTCGATTTATTTACTCAATTTAGTTTATTGACTGCTTCGTTGGTCGTGTTGCTTGCAAGCGCGACTGTCAATCAGAAGATCGTGAGTTCAATTCTCAATCGTGGGTTCGGGTCGACAATACAGAATTTTTTTTAATTTAGATTTTCCATTGGTGCCTTGGAGATTGGATTTGTACCCCATATAGGGCAATAGGCTCGTCACCTATTCCATAGTGGGACATAAACGTAACTGGTGAAACGTGAGAGTGTACTATACTTCTCTGCCTACCTCGTCGGGGATAACAGTCGTAATGTTACTATTCTCTATTTAAGAAATCAAACCTTTGTAAACCATCTATTAAATATAGATTTTCAAATTTTTGCGAAATTATTTTAACACTAGAGTATTACTTTAATTCTGGATTATGTATATTATATTACATTGTTATAATTTAAAATTTTAAATTTAAACGCTCAACGTATAGCCCGATTGAGGCATGTTCAATCGTATAAGGAAAATTAGTTTAGACCGTTTATACCTAATAATATTCATTATACTTTAGTCAGTCAGTGTGGTTACGATGATACGTTATGCGAGTGTATTTATTTAACGATGGCGTGTAGTGTATTAATTTAACGATCCGTGATATTTGTTTCGTACTACGAATCTAAGTACCGCTGACAACTTGGCTCTATTTTCAGCTTAATAAGTGAGTTGTTTTATTTTGATTAATAAATACGCAGGTTTGTTCCTATATCAGAAAGCGTTTTTTAATAATTTGTTAGATCCCATTTTCACGATTTTTTGTGATATTTTAGCTTTCCTTTCGCGGGATCTGAGATTCGATTCGCAGACCTATATTAAATTACGTGAATTTTAAAGCTCTAATATAATTTGCTATAACAGTAAAAGAAAAAATCTTGTGGGAACATAACACTTCCAAAAAGTTCTGAAGAAATTTATCCAAGACTTAGACTCTCATTCTTCTCATAGAAGTTTAGACAAGCCCAAATATGATAGTGTCTGGATTTTTAATTTTGCAGATTATATTTAGACAAGCATATGTATTTTACTTAAAAATAGCAATCATAAAGTTATTTATATAAAGGTAACTTAATTTTGAATTAGTCATACATTGCTATACATGTTTATTTTGTTTCAGATACTACAGTTAATAAAATGGATGATATAACGCTATCACCCTTGGAATTTTGGACCATGTGCATGATCATAATAATGCTTCTTTTGATTGTAGTTGTATTATTCATTACGTTGTGTAGGATGAAATCAAGAACTTATAAATCATTTGTAGAATCAGGTGAATCTATTGTTACAACAATAAACAGTAACAGATATAATATTCATTTTCAAAATAGAAAGCCTAGCGAAGAGTTGTTAAAAACGTACGTAGATTTTAATTTTGATAGACCAGATATGGTAATCAAGTCTTGTTCAACCGATGTGCCTAATAATATAGCATCGACTAACGATACCGATATTAAAATATCTTTGGATCAAGTGGATAAAGCAATTGATAGGACAAACAAAGCAGTTCTGCCGCCATTAATTCTACGACAGCAAATTGGAAAGATATGCGAAGAGCTGTTGCTAGTTAAAAGAAATACTGTAAATAAAAATAATGACAAGGAATCGTACGAACTTGTAGATCTTAGTAAAGATAAAAAGAAATCAGTACTTAGTAATGTACTAGAGAGATCTATGTCGACACCAGAACTTGATATTTACGACGTCATACCATCAAGACCCACCCCGGTAAATGCGATATCCCCTGAAGATGATGCTGAATATTCTCAGCCTAAAGGTTGCAACACAGTCGTTATGGACGATGATAGTGGATATTTGTTACCACTGTCTTATAAGAATTCTTATGCTAATGCTAATTTGAAAAAGTGATGTTTGGACAAATTTGGTGGAGGACGGCTCTCGGCAGTCGAGCATTGGACTGATACCCGATGCTCAGTTAACCTAGAAACGGAAAATGTCAAATTGGTGACTTAATATGAGTAATCGACAATAAACGGTTGAAGTGATATCTCTGAACAAAATATATCTTTTTAAAATAATTTCTTTTAAATGTTCAAATCGGACATTGTGGTAATGTTTATTTTTATATAATTTATGTAAGAATAATTGTTTATATTATGTCTATAACTGCATAAATTATAATAATGATTATAAGATAATAAGACGTTAAAAAACATGCTATTGAGAACATGCGAGTTTCATGTGTAATCGAATTGTGAATATGAGTAGATATTGTTATGAATGTATTAAAAACATAATAATGTCAAATTTGGTCTTGTTGTTTGTATATCATTTGCATAGTCATCTCGTACTATGAGTAATATATTAAATAATAACATTTAATTAAGAATATATGCAATAATAAACTACAATCGCCATTGTGGTTACTGACGTAAATACCCCGTGAATTTATTGATAGGACGGTTGCGCACACTCTGATAGCTGAGAGAACTTAACTCTGGGCTAAGAATTAACCAAACCTATGAGAGTTTGTACAATAAGAATGTACTAGATGTCACAATGTACAATATTTCCAATTTACAATTTACTAGGCTTTTTCCGTGTCGGGACGGAGAATATATTCTCTCATACCAGGACGCCAGCTAAGAGGTGAATAAACCCGACGCTGGCAGATTTAGTATTTCGCGGCCTGTCTAGGCAAGGCTACATGCCCGGGCTGCCGGCGGAAAGCAGAGCAAGCCGTATGAAATTCTGTGCTCTCGGATCCACAACCCACATGCCCAGCGTTGGGATTATGGTTAAAAATTTCTCATGAAGGGGTCTATGACCGGCAGTAAAATTAAATAATTTGATATTATTGCGAGAAGTGACGCAATGGTAGCTTACGTCATTTGGGTTCTTCAAATATCTAATAATTATCACACCCACAGTTGCAGCGTAATATATTTTGTTTTTCAAAAATTCCTGCATAACATGTTTGTTTTATAACAACGTACCTGTTTTCGTTTATATTTACCGGTAGGAATTAATAATATAATACGAGTATATGATTACACATATATGATCATGTGAAATGTTTTGTGGTAATGTACAAAACAATGCAACGGAGTTGGTACGAGTACTTCGTGAGTCAATAGTGGATTTAATTTAACGATTTTTGTTACATCAATATCATATGTCGTACAAATTTTACAATAGTAAAGACTTGTTTGATTTTATGAGTTATATAGATAAAATTTTAATAAATTTATTTTAGCACTATTTTTTAATATTCTGTAATATCAGTACGCCCATTCCCATACGGCTTTGACAGAAAATATCGAGCGCCCAATTATCTCTAACCTTAAAAACGTGCCGTGCTTATTCTTCATTCATTGCTCTCTTCGTAAATGTACATAAAATTATCACAATATAGAGCAAAATACTTAAAGTTGAGGTAAAAATGAAAAGAACATATCGAAAAGCTTAGTTTTGTACCACGCAGATCAGAATAAAACCATTTTACGGATTCGTAGCGTTTTTTATTGCCTCCATACATTTTCAGTACAGCGATCAGCTCAAGATCATTTTTGAACTTCCCGAATTTCCACAAGAGATTTGGGTGAAACGTATAAAGCTTTATAGCCGCATCGATCAGCTATGTCACAGCACAGCAGTCATGGTATGGAATTCCTATACATTTGAAATCAAATTTTTATTGGATATATAAAAAAGATGTCTTTACCATTATAATTGAAGGTAGTTGGACGTATTTAGACATGAGACATTTGAAATTTAAACACAAGTTTAGCAATATAGGTACTTGGTATTAATAAACATATCAATATGACATAAAAATTCCAACACTCGCTTGCCCATTACCCTATATGTACCCTGATTCTCAAGTAGCCTTACATATAGGATATAATATATAGTTTAGTAAAGTACCATGTTTTTTCATACGATTCTTAAACGTATTTAAAGACGACTTAAATGTTTAAGCAACTAGAGTTTCTGCATCTTCCTTAGCAACAGTTTACCTTAAGATCTTATACATATATGTGGGATGCTGTTGGGTAATTGGAGAATTTAGGATAAACGTTCAAAACGCCCTCCAACTGTGTGTAGTGATGATGTACCCGGTGTGGCTGGCAGCTGTTCGATACAAAGAATTAAAGTTAAAGCTCAATGGCGTGCTTCTTCTTCTTCAAATCATCAGCTGATCTCATTAGTTGGTCTTGAGAGGGTCCGTTGTGTGATTAGCCATCGTATTGGAAGGTTTAGTCCCAGTGTCCAGGGTGCGCAGGACAGTATGTCTTTGTAGTTAATTAGACATAGTCGTCGCTCGGGGAGTCTCCTTTCCTGCACTCTAATAGCGTGCTAAAAACATACGTGAGTTAAACCACTACATACATAATCATGTATATACTCACTCATGAAGAATTTACAAGAATAATTTATAACAGGTCTTGTCCTTTATTGTGCGGTCTCTTAACCCCGCTTAAACCCGCGATAACCAAGCTCTAATATGTGGGTAGGCCTGCACAACAGTTCGGTCAACAAGACAATTTTATCAAAGTTGATAATATTTTCTCAAAAATGATTAGGTTAGTAATATTATTGAGAAAATAAATAATTTTTTTCTACAGATAAAAAGTAGGAACATTTTGATAATATGGCGACAAGTGATAATGATTTGTTTTATTTGAACGTCTATAACAAACAAAAAACATTTATCTCATTATTGCCAATTCAACAGAAGCTCCGCAGTATTCCCAGCTAAAAGAAACACTGTATACAAAAAACAAAAACTAAGAGAGCAAATAAAATTGGAGCGACCCGACCAAATTGCTTTCTCGTTCATTGTGGCAAACTCTCAACATTGTAATTACGACGAACGGGTAGAAATACAAAAGAAGTTTCGACATCCACCCACCAACCGACGAAATCGGCGGAAGTCGCAACGACGAGCTTCGTCAGCTTACAAATATTCCTCTACAGATTTTTTGGATTACTTCTTCTCTAAGTTATACCTACTGAATTTTAAGTCGGTACTTCCAAAATGTGACAATAATATATTTTGTTAGATGGTTCAAGTTCTAACATAACATGTAATCGAAATTTTAGTCTCGAGGATATTGGTCTCATGGAAACTTGTTTGTAAATATCCTCATCTAAAGGTTGAATATTTTATGGAAACGGTATTAAAGTTAGTAAGTCTTATTTGCCCAGTCGTATTAATACTGGAGCTAACAGACTTATCGACTCAAAATAAATGTAGTATCTAAGTTATTTTAATTTTCTTAAATCATTCTCTAAATTAAAGTACCTAAGATCATTTAGCCATAAGCACACAGACGAGACAGAGTGAACGACTGATTAGAAAAAGAATCCCTAAAATTTCTTGCAGTCCTGTTTAAGGTTAGTTTTGGATGACATTGAGACAAAACTGCCACACAAGCTTTCTGATATTTTGTTTCACATAAAAATATAATAATATGAATACTCAATTAAATTTCTCATATTCGTAGTCGTCGTGGCCATGCTACGTTGCGAGTCTTAAAACTTTCCGCAGAACAATCTAGATGTACATCCTTGGCGTGACACCAAAAGCATTAAACATTTTAAAGCGCAGATCTTTATCGCATTATCACTGCAAGGCTACTGAGTTCACTTTAAATAAAATGCGACGAAACCTCGAGAAGTATAAATAAATATAATTTGTTTTCTATTTGTAATATTTATCACATGAATGTAATATTTACCTACATTACATTTGATGAATGTTACAATTTTATTACTGTTGTTTCATTTTTTACTGTCATGTTTCATAAATAATACCCGTATGTCATTTGTCAAAGAAAATTTTGTTTGTCACAGTCGTCCCGCGACGGCTATCGTTTTTTCTTTATTAAAGATAGTCTTCTATATGTAATAATATGATCTGATATTTTATATTCACCCACTTTTATACATATACTTAAATATACACGCAAAAGAATATAATACAATAAATAAATGACACCAATGAACGAGACAATACTAGGACTTTCTAGTTTGAAAAACTAAATAGTCTCTGGTGATTGAAACAGGGACCTCGCACACTAGTCGCGCTTGCAACCACTCAACCAAAGAGGCAGTAAGTATAAGTATGAATGAATAATTAGGTAGATATAAGTCTTATGTTCCTTATTTAATATACCAGACACTGCATAGAATAAAACTGATGACATTACAAAACTATATCAAAATATAACTCACTTGTAGTCAAAACTATAGAATAAACGTAACTTCACGCCTGTAATCCCCGTAGGGATAGGCATAGGGATGCAGAACATTTCCACGATTCACCAGTTACGTTTACGTCCCACTATGGAATAGGTGGTGAGCCTATTGCCATGCATCGGGCACATACCCAGACTCCGAACCACTATTGGAAAATTTTGTAGTGTTCGAGTAGGGAATCGAACCCTGGACCTCCCGATCGGCAGTCGCACTTGCAACCAACACGACCAACGAGGCAGTCACCTAATATTGTTTTTATTTTAACATGAAATTCCTAGTTGTCGCTCGGAGCTTGGAGTAGTGCGCAGTATAAGGCTCACCCTTCACTTCAGTGTACACTCATTTTATCATTCATAAGAGCGTAATTTAAAAAAATATTTGGATACCTGGACTGAAATATCTGGGTATGATTAAAGCACATTTTCGTTGGTTTTCGTAGATATCATTATTATTATGTCGTTGCGCCTGCTCCCTTAGAGGGTAGGCAAAAAACTCCAAATGCCAAAAATCTCTATCGTTCTATATACTTACACATACGATATTTTTTTATATAACCGTTTAACACACCAAGTGTTGGTTAAGAGTTACCTACTCATAATACGTTAGAACACAACCGCAGTCAAGCAGTTAAGTTTCCCGTAAGCTGCAAGCTGTAAGCGGTTTTAAACCGAGCGCTGAATTTACATGCCACATCGCCGTGAGCGTCTCTTCGTACGCAACGGGATGTTGTAGAGTTCGAGATAATCTTTTGGATTTGTTGTAGCGTTTGAATTGGTCGTTCGGATTACGCTCTCGCTGTGGATAATGGCGTGGAAAGTCTCACGTTTAACAAGAGCAACATTCGTTACACAGGTCCAATTTTTCATTATTAACCGAGGTCACAATTTTTTCCACATTTTCGTCTGCGGAACCATGAGGGTGGGTAGATTGACTCGGAACAAAGTTTCGATTACCTTTACTTTAAACGTACACAGTTTTATACGATGGAAAAGTAGTGGCGTGTACGTTTACTTGGTGCACACGACGCACACAAACTCTGACAAGCGCGCAATATTTCCTGGTAACCCATATACGTGGAAATAGATCTGATTACAGATTGCACTCAAATTCTACCTCAGTTCAATAATAGATACGTTTGATCCCTGATAACTGTTTAAAACTATTCATATGTTGAGACTGCTACATAGCATAGCATCACGCATGTCTTTCTCCGAAATTTTGAAAATCCGACTTTTCACTTCATGCTATACCTTCCATATAATAGGGAGTATTCAATAAACCATATAATTTCAAGTGAGAAAACCACAATAATACTTTATCCGAGCCGGGAATTGAACCTAGGTTTTCTGGCTCAACAAGCGTGCAACCACTAAACCAACGCGATATATGTGTGTACAATACGAACTAGATTGGAACACAACAACGCTTAATGACAATGATTGCTAAATAATTTCTCTCGCATGATTGTTACATGCGGCGTTCGTACGCACACCCCGAACAATAAAGCTCGGGGTAAAAAATAAAACAAAAGTAAAGGTCGGATGTCACTGTACCATCAAAAGGTGAATCGCACTTAGAGCCACCGAGACGTCAGGAGTTCACAACCGTTCGCACCCAGTACTGTTTTTACTGATATTTGTCGTTGAAAATTTGTGTCTCTGGGAATTATTTTAATATTCATATATAGTAGAATAATATTTAAATATAATTGTAATATGCAGTTTAACTTAGTATGCTAATTGAAACGTATTTTATATTTTCATAAATTGTTAGTCGTAAACGTAGGTAAATGATAGCAGTTGCCTTAACTGTAATACTAATATTACATACACGTATGTCGGTAATTGTTTTGCAAAAATAGATAACCGATTCGTGGATATATTATTTTGATTATCTTCATGGTCAGCATCGGAAGCTTGTATCAGTCCACGGCTGAAGACCGTCTTCTGGCTGTAGACCTGTCTGTCCTTGTCGTTGTCGTTTTTTTCCTTTAATCCTCAATCTTGGCATGTGGGTTGGGGATCGTGTAATAAAGATAGCGTTAAACGAGTTTCACAGATGTTTCTTAGATATATGTATATCGAAATATTTACTCATGTGGGACCGTTTAGTTCATAATTAGCAAGCGAATAGGTAAGATTCTACGATGTAATATATCCAATTAAAGACTATTGAGCTGCTTAAATTTAAACGTAATACCGCAGCGTAAGCCCAGTAATTATCGAAGAGATTTCCAGAAGAGTGTGATAAATTCTCGGTTCACCAATTACGTTTACTTACATTCAGATATTTCTATTTTATCTTTTTTCAAATGTCTTAAGAGTTAACGAGGTACAATAAAGTAATATAGAAAATATTAATTTTATTTTTATATTGTATACACTTGAAAATAACTTTATATTATTTAATTTTAAAATGAAAATAGTAGACGTATATTTATGGTTTAAAATAAATATTATAATGATAAAGGTTACGCGTCCCTGGCCGAAGTTCGTCTAGCGCATACGTCTCGGGCCGCGTATAAATTCTCATTAGCCCCCCGCTTTATGAGAGATCCCGTGGCGCCCGTAAACCAAGTATTACTGTTGCAGTACTGCAGGAGCCTCGCCTTGTCTCGCGTAAGTGATTGAAGGATAGCTTGTAACAGTACGAGGCTGGCTTAAGATATACTATTTTTGGTTTTTTAAAATAACGCATATCTACTCTATGTAGGTAATTGAATAAATATCTTTTTTGTTTCATTTTTCAAGGCGCAGAATTGGCTGTAATAAATGCGACATATAAGTAACGTAACTTCACGCCTGTAATCCCCGAAGAGGTAGGCAGAGGAATGTAGAAAATTCCCACGTTTCGCCGGTTACGTTTATGTCCCACTATGGAATAGGTGGCGAGCCTATTGCCATGCATCGGACACATATCCAGACATATAAGTACATATTTTAATAAAAAAAAAATTCAATATTTTTTAATGTGTTGCTGCTGTTATAATTGTTTACACAAAATACTTTACATAAAATACTTGCGCGACGGTTAACGACAGGTCCTCGGTTCAAATTCCTGCTCGGGTACTATTGTATTTCCCAACTTAGATTTTCTACTGAAAATTTCTAGAAGTGTCTCGGACTTTAAATTTGTTCTGTGTATGGTAATAAGCTCTCTCTTTATTCCACAGCGGGATGCAAACGTTATTGATGAAACGTAGCAGTGTGTTATGCTCCTCTGCCGACTTTTTACAGGATTACAGGAGTGATGTTATGTTTCATGTGTAACTTAATAACATCCCAAATACACCTGTTATTAATTAAGGTATGGTACGGTACGGTATTACATAGAACCGATCACAGTGCATATTATCGTATTTCAGAACTCCACGAGGCGGTTGTAAAACCTCGTTTGTCCTTATAACGCAACTGCAAGGACTGTTATAATATTTTACGATATTGATATTACGGCCTTTACTATTCAAACCAGTTGGATACTTATACTTGTACTGGAGTTGGCACGAGTGTTAGGCAAAACTCAATCTTATAGCGTTCGAGATTAAGGTAGCATAAGTGTCATTGTGACATGCACCGGCTCCAATGATCGTGTTAATTCTCAATTCGTCATAAACATCGCTCATCTTCCACAAAGATGACTTCGTGTGCGCGTAAAATAAATCACACTGAAAGGGGAGTTAATTATTTTTAATGAGGGCTTACTTTTGTTGGTAAGGTCATATTGATGGTACCTACTTATATATAGTGTTAATTTATTATACAGGTACATATTTATTTACATATAATATCTTAAATATTATAAAAATCGGGTGTCACAGTGTTAGCGATCGATCGTCTCTGAAACGGCTTGACCGATCTTAATGAAATGTTTTGTGTATATTTAGGTAGGTTTGATTCAAACACAAAACAGGTCCTGTTTGTATAATAAGAAAGATATTCACTGTAAAGATTTCTATGGCGGAACAAGATTTTTCGTGGCAGCTTGTCATAATATAATTATTTTCAAATAGACCTATATTATATATGTGTATTCCAAAACAAGCGTAATACGCTCCGAGAGTACACTCCTCTCCAAGATCCCTTAACCCTTCTCATTTGACAGTAAATGAACAGTGATCAGCAGTACAGTAACATAAAAAGTCCAGATTCAAATAATTTTCGTATCGAGGATCCTGTCCTCTTGAAATCTGAAGTAATGAATGGCCATTGTGTCATTGTTCATTACATTCTTATGGGCATTGAACGCGGTCATTGCGTAAAACAATATAATAAATAAATTTCTTTACATAAGAATATTCGCACCGCAAAAGGAGTTCCGAGCTAATATTCCATAATTTTCTCAATAAATAATTGACAGTGCGGCGCGGTGGTACGACACTTTATTTATTATTCAGTGTGTGTGCGCCTGTTCTGTCGTGTAGCTGTGATATTGGGAAAATATTCGTTGCGCGCGAGGGGAATGCCTACTGAGACTCTTTGTGGTTTTTCAAATAAATGTATCATTGTAAACGGGTAACACATGTGAAATATTTTGACGGTTATCATTGTTATTATTGCCGTATTTGTATCGTAACGCTGTTATGAATCAATCTTTTGATGTCATTGCTTGATAATTTTCATATAAGGGTTGCGATTCATCTGAATTTAAATCCCCAGATTTATGTATTTCTACATTTTCTAGTTTTTCAAATGATGAATAAAATGTCTAGAGGTATAGATAACTAGATAACCATAGTGCAATCTTGTAGGGGGTGGTAACCCAACTCTATGTAAATGTACTTAAAAGATAAAAATACATACATACGAATACGGTACATTTATGTACTTTTTTATATGTTTGGAACCCATAAATACGGATTTGTTTAGGACCCATAATAACGTACTTGAATTAAACTAAGCAAAAGAAATAATAGGTGCGTAGCTGACTAAGCAATAGTAATAATAGGTACGTAGCTGAATAAGCAATAGTAATAATATGTACTTAGCTGACTAAGTAATAATAATAATAGGTACGTAGCTGACTAAGCAATAGTAATAATATGTACGTAGCTTACTAAGTAATAGTAATAATAGGTAGGTAGCTGACTAAGCAATAGTTATAATTCGAGTAATAATACGTAGGTACGTTGCTAACGTAGCAAAACAAAATACGTATCCAGGTTTTGAAACTTCATGTTCGACTTTTTAAAATTTTCAGTTGACAAAATATTTACGGAATACAAATTCACCGATATCAACCTTAAGCATATAAAATTCTTATGTCATAATTTACAATTTACATAATTTACACTTTTTGGTTACACATACTGACTGAATATTTGTCACGTTATATGAGTAATATATAACATAGTATATAATATAGTACAGTACTTGATTTAAAAATTCTTTAACATCTCAAAAAAATCCGTAACGCTATAAATCAAATTTAATTTATTTTAAGAGGTTAAACGCCCTAAATTTCTTAACCCATTAGTTTATATTAGTCAGTACCGATTAGTTATAGGACTGTTGTGTTCGTTAGTCCAAATTAATTAATTTTTGTCAAATTAGGATTAGTCAGTATCCGTCCGTAATTTGAATTTTTCCTATTTTAAAAATAAATTATTTATCGTAGAAGCAGGCTAGTTTATTTCATATTGAATATAAACTTGAAAAGTATAACAATAGCACTTATTTACGTATATGAAATATATTTATAATGGTATAAAAAGTACGTATAAATTATATATTACTTTGTTTAAGATCAATGATCTTTTATCTAATTTTTGTCAGCGGAAAGCTGTAGTTCACTACACTTGATGATTGGATTAAAAGATTGGGTAGTAAGATTAAAAAAAAATAACGACATTAAAAACATCATGCAAAAATATACATAAAACTTGTAGCATTCCTTAATATAACCAAATATTAATTCACAATTATTACCATAAATCGACGTTCAAATAAACATAAACTTTGCTTATAAATCATTGAACTGTCAAAGCCTTCAACAGCCTCGTACTGAAGTCGAAAGTCACGTGAATTAATGAATCATTAAGGGAGGACTCGATTACATATTGTTATTCGATTAGATCGCACCCACACATTCGCACGTGTCCGATGCAAGGGGTGTTTGCGAATTTTCCGGAGGGCTGCAACGTACCACATTACCACGTGACGCGCCGGGACGAGCAGGCCTACCGCTCGCGTTCGAACTTCGAATTCCACGTTCCGAATTTGAAACTTGAAAAAGAAAAAATTAAACTTCAGTGACCATTTCGAAACGCAACGTAAATCGGTAGTTTTGTAATCTTGACGTCGTAGAGTCAATTAACGTATTTTTATGTGGTTGAGTTGAGTTTTGTTTAAGTGGATTGGTTTATAGTTTTGGAGGACACGGCGTTTTCGAAATTTTTCCAATCGTTTTTTCCACCCATTACGCGGTTTAGTGACGCGAAAACAGGATCTGATCGATGCTTTTTCTCAACGTCTCGATTAATCACTCGCAGTCCTTACTCGATTAATCGTGGAATTTGACGTTTTGAGCGGTTTTCTCGGAAACGTACACGATGTGGGTGATCCGGTCTTGAAGTATTTTTTTTATGTCCAAATACCGAACAGTAGGTACATAATAAAGACATTTGTACTGAATTGTTTGCTGCATACGTATAAGTTAAAGCTTATTCATTGTATGCGTTCTCTTTAAACACGCCGAGTTTCTTGTTCGTTTACTCGGAATTAGTCAATTAGTATAAGCATTTCTCGTATAATATGGATATTTCGTGTTGATTCTCGTTAAAAGGAAACTCATAATTGTAATACATTATTCTCAATCAAGATTCCAATCGATCGTTCGGTTTTTCACCAACATCATCATCAATGTTTTTTATCGTTTGCCTGTTAGATGCAGAACTGTTGAAGTGGGAAGGGTTTACTGTAACTCCGTCCAAGTTAAATTTACGATTAATTTGGATTTTATAATACTAAAATACCATTATAATGACTCCATGATTTAAATTTTTTTATAGATTTAATTTTTTTTTAAGATTTAATTTTTTTATAGATTTAATATTTTTAAAGTCATAATATTTAATATTCCTTGTTCCCCACCTATTCCGTAGTGGGATTCAAACGTAACTGGTGAAACGTGCGAGTGTATCACACTTCGCTGCCTACCTCTTCGGGGATTATAGGCGTGATGTTACGTTTTTAATGTTTATTCAATATTCCTAATAATGTTTACGAAAGTACCTTCGTTTATTTTTCTTTGAATATGGTGTGCGGAATTATGTTAATGAGGAGAATGTAAGTAAATATAAATATAAGATCAGAATGATGTAGTCTCTTTAGACAAATATATTTAATATCATCATATTAGTCTAAAGTTTTAAATATCGTCATAGGAGAGTAGTGTCATAATA
>DWEJ01000622.1:0-15646 GCA_018245835.1 Mysoria sejanus stolli
TATCTGAAACTTTTATATCGGATTCGGTTACGGTTACGGATATATTTTTAAATCGGATATCCGATAGTTTCGGTTACAATTACGGAGCTCCTTAACATCCCTGCTAAAAATCCTAAGACAGCAAAAATACATAATATTTTGAAACATATTAAAATATTTAACTGGTGAAACATGGGAGTGTTCTGCATTCTTCTACCCACCTCTACGGTGATTACACGCGTGAAGTTACGTTTATATTAAAACCTTGTCCAATTGTATTACTTACATTACAAGGCGCCTACCAATAATTTGCAGAATCATTTACCTGATTACATTGCCCTGGAATATTCAATTAATCTTATCCCAAGTCGTATCTAGTAACATTACGGAGCGAGTGTAATCAACCTATCAGTTCGGCACAAAGGAGACTTCCCTCATTAACTCCGTTCTGCTGAAATATTCATGAAACAGAATTCCATTCACTCGGTTATATTGAGACACCGTTAAGATAGCTCAGTTATACACTTAGCAATAGCACGTTGCTATGAATTGACGCTCTTACGCTTATAACGCTTATAGCGTGTACTACGGAAAATGTTTTAATTTACTTTATTTTAATATTAGTGGTATTTGCTGAGAGTATACGATGCCCGATAATCCCAAAATACGCATAGCTGGTCTGATTATTAGACATACTATATGATAAACTTTCTGTGTACATTTCGAAACAATGTGTGGAGATCGAACCTACAATTCTTGCCTTGGTTGTAAGCTTCGCTAACAACTAAATTAAAAGGTCAATTAACTATATTATCTACATCTATAGTATCATTATTAGATATGTTACACCCATTTCCATGGGACATATAACTCAAGTGGTAAAACGTGGGGGTCCTATCGTAGACAATGTGTGGCTCTTGAACCCACCGAATAAATGCAGGCGTGATTATGTGTAGATGATGTTACCTGATACTTATCTACGTTGCAAGCAAATTGGAACGTTATACGTTGTTTATCTTTTAACCCAAAGATTTAGAATGAAAAAGACTACAAATGTAGACGCTTTGCGGTATTGATGAATATAGTTCATTCTTCCACTGAAGAGAAAATCAATTTTGGCGTGAACACAGCATAAAATTTTAGGTTTAAATCAAGAGAAAAGTTTCACTGAGATTATATGTAACTCTTTACTCTGAATCGTAAAGTGTATGTACTCGTATATCAGAAGATATATTTATTTTGCTTGATGTAACAAGTCGGCAAAACAGATGACGCTCCACCCCAGGATGTATGTACATACACGCGCTGGTTATGCGTGCTATGATAAAGTAAACACTGATCTATATTTTTAAGCAACTTAAAAACATGTGTTCCTTGTGCTACGTTCGATAAAACAAGCCTTCGTTTTCCTAATACCTCAGTCTTATTGTTCTTACAGACGTTAACGTATATTTCTGATTCAGTATATTTCTGATTAATATACTTTAAGACTAAATAATGACTGCCTCGTTGGTCGTGTGGTTGCAAGTGCGACTGCAGATCGGGAGGTCCTGGGTTCGATTCCCGGGTCGAACACTGCAAAAGAATTTTTCTAATTTAGAAATTTTCTAGTTTAGAAATTTTCTGATTTAGAAAATGACTAGAACATTTTCTAGCAAAATTGTAGAAAAATTTAAAATTTAAATTTAATTCTAGTAGTGGTTCGGAGTCTGGATATGTGCCCGATAGATAGTGATAGGCTCACCACCTATTACATAGTGGTGGTGGTGGTGGTGGTGGTCCAATTTTTCAGAAAATTTTCTAGAAAATTTCTAAATTAGAAAAATCCTTTTGTAGTGTTCGATCCGGGAATCGAACCCGGAACCTCCCGATCGACAGTCACACTTGCAACCAACACGAGCAAAGAGGCAATGGCAACGACGCAACGAAATGGACATTCATATGACAAAACCCTTAAAATTCTCTGAAATAGGATATAAACCGTTAGTCTTTTAGTCCCTAGCCATCTATCTATTCCGTAAACCCTAAAGATTACTTTGAATGTCTATTAATCTATCAATAACATCTTCCATTAAAAACCGGAAAACTCAGTCCAAACATACGTAAATGCAACATAATATCAAATTAATAATTTTTATTTATTCTTTGCTCTTAGCCAAAAGACCGAGGCATTACTAAAGCCACATTTGATAATTCTCAGCATAGAAGATCACGTCCTTATCTTTCTCTTTTCGATAGGAGGGCTGTATCCAATGATGGAATGGAAGAAAAATTCATGATAACGAAATTCTTAAGTAACATACTCGTATGTGTGCGATCCGCTACCCGAGTGACAATGTTAGATTCTTGGCCAAAATGCCCTTTGAGAGGCCTATGTCCAGCAGAAAATTGACTTAGACTAATGATAATGATTGTAGTCCATAGTTCGAAGCAATTCCGTTCACTGTTGCGTAATATGATACATACAAATATAAATATGTACATTATGTTTGCAAGACCCACGCACCACGCGGCATGAGCGGCATGAGCATGAGTGGCTCGTAATATATTTGCCGATCCATTAGCCGATCCGTTATCAACAATCGCAGCTCCATGGGTTCAAGGCCCGGGTTACGTAAGATTCCCCGCATTTCACTTTACGTCGCACACATCATTGTCTCACTAGCTGCGTCTGCGTACGTACACTTTCTTTCAACTTCCTTTTTCCCTAAGCCAATAATGCGTTAACAAGTTTTTCCATCGTAGAAATATAATATGCGGAATAAATTTAGAGGAGCTGCCTCGTTAGTAATTTTTTTAACATAAGATGATTTTCTAGTAGGCTCTGAGTATGGATATGTACCCCGATGTACGGCAATAAGCTAATGGCCTATTCCATAGTAGGACATAAACATAACTTGTAAAACTAAGGCGTACACACCTATGGCTTTTTTAAAATAATATAGAATTAGCAGACGAGCATGCAGTCCACCTGATGGTAAGTGGCTACTGCCGCCCATGGACATTTGTAATCAACCCCAGATGAGATTAGATTCCTATCTCAGGTCGACCACAGATGCGCCGCTACACCTGAGGACTAAGCCTCGAAAAAGTATGTCTCCCTTACCACACCCTTCAAACAAGAACACAGCAGCGCTTAACACTGCTGTTATAAGACAGAAATATGTGTGGCGGTGGTGCCGCCAGAGTCAAACCACAGAGGGTTCTACCAGGTTTATGTAGAAATAGCAGAAATAAGTTTGCTTATAATCATTATATTTAAAACCGTTTAGCTAAACTTTTTTCTGTTCTTATACTTACTTTTCTTTGCCTTTCTACACATATATATTCTATATATCTTACGTAACCACGCTTCGTGCAATCCCCGTTTCACCAGTTACGTTTATATCCCACTATGGAATAGATGATGAGCCTATACTCATACACTGGGCAAAAGTCCAGACCACAGACCACTTCTAGAAAATATAAGAAGAATATCTAAGTAAGATAAATTCAATAATAACACACGAACCGGATTTCATCCCTGGTCATGTTCAAAGCAACAACTGGGTCAAAGGGATACTATGTATTTTACGTATTATCTGTTTGTTACTCTTCTTTTATTTCCGTTTCCTAATTTCTGCACACGATATCCTCTCTCTGAAATTATTTTACAGCTTTGCATACAGGTTTTCAGGAAGAAATCATTACTTAAGCAATAAGACCATGTTTCATGCTGCTCTATGATTTCTATTTAAAGTATATTTTTTGTTTATTTATTTTGATTTTAATGTATCTACTGTATTGTACAGGTGGTTCAACCGTTGATACTGTATACTGAACTAGTCTCCTTTATCCTTACATTCTCGCCATAATAGAGTCATATTCAGTTAAGTAATTGTGCCACTGGGTTCTTACTTGATCATCATCAGCCTATTCCCGTTCACTGCTGGACATAGGCCTCTCCAATGGCACGCCACTGAGCTCGATCTTCAGCTCTTTGCATCCAACCACTGCCAGCCACTTTGCGTACATCATTTTGCGTACAGCGTTTGTTCGCCGACGATGAAACCAGCGCTTACCGTAAGTTAAGCGCGGTTGAATAGGATTATGTTAAAACTCGTTAAATATTGGTCAGCGGAAGGTTAATGGAGTTTATTTAAATAAATTGATTGAAGCCGTCACCCGCGCCTGGATTATCCTGTTACCGCATTCAGCGCATCATTTCGTACAATATCCCGTAATAAGTTAAGGCAATTTTTTGCATGAAAATGGCATTTACTTCAACGTTGAAGGAATACATCGTGATGAAACTTGCACAAGGCGTGGGAAGTGTTCTAACCAACATTGAACTAATGATGCAGGCTATGATGACTGCATGACATGACTCTAAGGACCCGTATTAAACTGTTAAACGGCCGATGATGATAGTGGTGTACAATAGTACAACACAGCGATCACAAATGAACGCTGCCATCTACCTATAACCACAAGAGACCCCGAAAAACACTTTACGTACCTATACTTTAAGTCAGTTCAGTTTGTATAAATTGTTGTAAGTTGGATCCTAATATTTTAGGCCCTCAAAATTAAAGCCCTTAAATTTAAGACTTATATATTCTAATATGTTGGGACGGTTTGTGTTAGCAGATGCTAAATAGGGCAGATGGACTGATTAGGGTACCCTCCGAAGTACAGTTAAGGCTAATTAAAATAATAATCCGTATGAATTAACTGCCAAATAATTATATTTGTTAACATGTCTGTCTGTTACACTTTGGTGTTCAAGCATATGAGAAGACTTCGTTGTATTACATATGTAATGAAAATACTGAAAAAGGTATTGAATATTGATCTACAGCTCGTTTTCTCTTTCATGTTAAACGTAGATGCTATTAACGCCCACGAAGTTAGAGTGTACGATAAAAGATTGTTACGAAATATTTTTCTCTCAATAAAATTAATGTGTGACTGCCTCGTTGGTCGTGTGGTTGCAAGTGCGACTGTAGATCGGGAGGTCCGGGATTCAATTACCGGGTCAAACACTACAAAAAAAAGATATTTTCTAATTTAGAAATTTTCTGATTTAGAAAATTACTAGAAAATTTTCTAGAAAATCTAAACTTAAATTTAATTCTAGTAGTGATTCGGAGTCTGGATATGTGCCCAATAGATGGCGATAGGCTCACCACCTATTCCATAGTGGGACGTAAAAAACGTATGCGGTGAGACGTGGGTGTCTTCTGCATTCCTCTGCCTACCTCTTCGGGGATTACAGGCGTGAAGATAAAAAAAAAATAATCCAATGTTAATTATAATCTAGTGTTAATTCTAATGTTAATGACTAACAGCTGAATGATGTTTAAAAGTATTAGACAAAAAGGATAGCTAATACTCAATATTTGGGCCAATTCACCCTGGGGTAGCATCATGGAATAAGTTAAAAGTGTCACAGTTGTGAGAGCACTCAGTGGCAAGCAGTGAGGTGTTATAGGGGTTGTGGTCAGTTGCATGTTTTCTATAAAATTTGTTGGTATTATGTGTCCTGTGATCTCACTCAATTACCTAGTCATAGATTAATCTTAGAAAGTATAGCTATTATATTTCATTTGAGATACTTACAACAACATTTCTATTTCAGTAATTCGCAAACTGATTCTCGCTACAAATGCATGGTTTGCCTGAAATCTTACACAAAGATTACAAATTTGAAGTACCATGTACGTAAATATCATTTTAATCTAATCGGGCCAATACCATCCAACGTGAAGAGGGAAATGAACGAGGTGTGGTTTGAGAGAGTGGTGAACTCTGATTCGCTGATCAAGATACAGAAGACCGGTGTCAACAAGTTTCTGATGAACAAAGTGATTGGAACGGACACCATCAAGATATCTGAAGCGCAAGAGATTATTGACTTGTCGCTGATGTATCCAACATGCACGTTGAACACCAGATTGTGGTGTCATCAATGCGAAAAGACGTACAAAAGATGTTTTTTCAAAAGACATATAGACATTCATCACAGAGACCTCAGTGAACTTAAATGCAACAATTGTAACATGAGTTACAAAAGTGTATGCCAATATGTGAAGCACTACTGCGCTAGGGCAGTCAGGATTAAGCAGGAGAACCATTTCGCCATTGGAAATTTAGCTTCTGGCACTGCTAGTAAATATAATCAGCTGCTTTAGTACAAGTGTCATTTCTGTTAAGCTGCGCAGCTCTTGACTCAATGGCAGGCTCAAACTTTTTTTTTAAATCTTTTCTCCTTCGTGGCAACACTGCCTCAATGATTTTAATGGAATGTGACTGTGTGAAGCCTTGCTAATAATAAATGTCATATGGATTCTTATACTTTTAATTGCATTGTTAGCATCAATTATTATAATTTACACCCTACACATATGTGTTTAGATGTTTATAATACCTGCCAAATATGAATGGCACTACGACTATCCGAACACTATCTTCTTTCGTACCTGCCTGCCTAAAGGTGGTTATGTGTATCATGATTAACCTGTTTCTGTCCACTACAGGGCTTAAGTGACTCCAATGGCACCACACAAAGTTCTATATTCAGCCACTTTGCATACAATGTCCCTCCATTTACATTATATTTCCCAAGGTTTGTGTATAAAAATAGACAAAAAGGCAGGTTTCATTTTATAATGTTATATTATTTTCAATGAAATATCGCTTTGGAGTTTACTAAATTCTTATTAAATCCCTCATTAATATGGAAATACAGGGTCTGATGTATATTTTTTTTCTTTGCTTTGTAAAAATCCTCCTGAATGTAACCATAGTTGCGAATAAAAGCAGAACTTTTCATGCTGAAAATATGAAAATAATAGTGACTGAAGTGGCTTGCAAAGCAATTTCGAACCCAAACAGGCAGGCATAATATAGCACAAATTATTTTCTTTTCGTATGAAAAAATAATTATAGGTGATAATGGTTAGAACAGCTTTACAATGCCGGGTTCATGTTGTTTTACATGATAATGTGGCCAGTGCCAATGTAGCGTGTGGCTCGCCGCATTATTAATATGCTAGAGATGTAACGAATATTCACATTCGGATTCGCAAAATTTTTGCGAATGTTTTGCGCATATAAATTTAAGAAGAAAAAATGAATAAATCAAAATCTATTTATTTCCCATTGTTCGACATACAAATATGACAGTTATAATATAACCTATATTTGAACTCACAACTATCGCCAATCTCTGTATCTTAACTACGTCGTGATATGGTTAAGTTTTTAACTGTCATATTTAAATTTCTTACAGCCCGGACCTAATTGTATTGCAGCGCCAATGTAGTGTGTCGCTCACGAGAATATTATTTGTCCCCGCCTTAATTGTTGGACCGTAGAAAAAAACGCGTGAACTTTGACGTATGACGTATCGCATGAGCTACTTTTAATACAAGACATTGGAAATATGTATTAAGATACAATTTTATATTACTATGTCTGTGTTCGAAATGTTCAATTTATTCACTGAAAAAGGCCTAGAGAATTAAAAATGCTACTTGAATAAATTCATACACTTTTATTCATAGAGCTTAAGTTTTACGTAACTTTATAGCGATATGATTGTAAATGTATTTCATATACTTGTACCATTGATGTTGTGATAAATCTACTTGATGTAATCCATTCGTCCCTGTGTAGTCATGGATATACGTAGATCCATATTTTAATATTATTGTAATAGATATTTCAATTAATCTTTAGAAAAATATTTGTAAAAATTTAAAACTGTATATAGAAAATGATGACTTAAGTGCAAAAATGGACGAACGTTTAAGTTATATATTGAGATTAATTAGCAACTTCATTCCTTTTTATAAAAACAATATATAGTAAGTAGTTTAATATGAATTAACTATAAAATAAGAAAATCCTAGTACCACTTGGGATTCTACCATAACTAGATTAAGAATCACCCAAAGTTCTAGTCCTACAGCTGCCAGAAGCTTCTGTTAGGCTTGTTTTTAGTTTTTTATTTCCAATAGCAGTGTGAATATGAAATACCCGTCGCCATCTGTTGGCCCTTATAGAAAATATGTCCCAATAAAACAATATTATAGTGACACCTACTAAATATTCTCGCCCAGGGACAAGCAAACGTAGTTTAGTGGCGCCCTCAGTTATTTATTATTATTGGTTCTTAATGTATGGTAAATAATTATAAAAATATTTTTCGCTTATTAGACTATAGCATAAATGTTTTTATTTATATACGCACAAGTCACGCCCAAACGTATTAATAAAATCTAATGGTTTACTTGTTATTTAAAATTAATTACTTAGTGATTCTCGAAAATTCTAGTCAGTATTCTATTTATTTAATTATATTTTAATTCCTTGTAATGTTTATAAAAGCACTAACGATTTTTTTTATTTCTACTAACGTTTTATCCGGTTTGATTTTTACTAATTATAAGAAAATGTTTGAATGTTTTTCAAAACTCTGAAGCGATTATGAAAAGACAGAGTACATCCGTGAAATATTTTTAAATTAAATATGATTAATGCATTTCATGCCGAGAATTGCAGTTTTTCGTGTTGCTTCCATTGCCAAGTGAAGTGATCATTTATTTATATTTCGAAGAAACGCCTAGAAACGCGAGAAATTTGATAAACGAGAAAAAATAATTTAAAAATGAAATCTTACTATGTCCTATCTGTATAAAAAATAATGCACCGTAGTAAATGACAGTTGGTTGGCTGGATATACAAAATAATACCGTTCAAATGTCACCGAGCTTAATGTTAAAAAACTTTTGTTATTTCTTTGCACTGAATGTGTTTTTTGTTTAATAATTCATACATGTTATGTATTAATATATAGTTATGGTGTGCTATTACCGATATGGTCGACCATGATATCGAATAAAATTTTAATTGTCAAAACAGTTCAATTGTGGAAGTGTCAAAATAAAAGTTAGAAAAGATCATAATTTTGCACACATTTTTTAAATTTAGACTCATGCATATGATCATGTACAACAAAATATAACTTAAATGTATATGTAATGTAATGTAAATATTGTATGTAACACAGGAGCACGTTAGATTTGTAAGTATAGAGATGGCCGCTCGGTTCTCTGTCTACTTTTTGAGAGATCTGATGTGACCATATAATAACAATAATATATATGTACGATAAAAATATACTAAATATAGAATTTGTATTGAGTCAAAGTTGACAGCATGAAAACAAGTCAATTGCGATAATGATTAGTAAATTAATTAGACATTTTAAATGTCAAATTAATATTGTTTATGACTTTAAAATTTGTTTTTATTTACAATATTTACGTTACAGATATGCCGTGCCGTATATTAAATTTAAATCTCTGTATATATTTGTACATATTTAATAGAAAATTTGTGGAAACATTCCTGTACTAAACTATATGTATCATAATATCTTAAGATTCTTCAAATGTTTTGAAGCAAGTATTTCATTAGCGTCCACTCTAGACTCGTCAACATGTTTTGTTGTATTGTAATGTTTATCTATGTACGAGAGGTGATCTCAAATTAATAATACAAGCTGCATCAACTTTTGTTTAAAAATATTTTTGTTTTTCAACATAGTCTCCTAACAGGCCGATACATATGCTTCATCCTATTTCCAAAACCATGATTTTCTTTAAGAAAAGATTATTTATCTAGCTCTTCCCAAAACGCCTGAATGAACATAACCTTGCAGTCATATTCAAATTTCCGCGATGTTCATCTGTGGATGTTCTGCCCAGCTTAAACTCCTTCCACTAACGTGCAACGGTTGAATATGGAGGAACAAGATTCCCCAGTATTTCCGCTAAATCGACGTGAATACCGTTTGTGAGCATTTTTTTTTCTTGGACATTCTTTTTACACCACCTGTTCCATAATGGGACGTAAACGTAACCGGTGAAACGTGGAAGTGTCCTGCATTCCTCTGCCTACCTCTTCGGGGCTTACGGGCGTGAAATTACGTCACCCCTTTTTGGTTACACCACGAACGCCGCCTCGCGTTCAAAAATTAATGCAATTTCCTAACTCATAAAGTACTAAAAATATTTTGTTATTTGTTAAAGTAAAGTTTCACTTTTATGCAATGTGATTTTTTTATATTTCTAACTATTATAATTTCCTATCTCCTCGTATTATGTAACTTTACATAATTTAAAATAAACAAATGTCATGTATTTTTTGTATTGTTGGTTTCATTTTAAATAAAATTTGTTTTGTTATCTAATAATGTTTATGATTTTGATTCACTACATATCTTTCTCTTTGTTTTCTTGTTCTGGAATTACAGCCATAATATTACGTTTAATTTTAATGTTAACGAGATTTCACATATCTAAACTTCTATAATATCATAATAATATGTATGTATTTGTATCATCTTACCAGTGCGTCATTTCTAGTCGACTTTTAGTCTAGTTTCTTTTCTTTTTCTGACCTGTATTTAGGACTTGTGGCAATTAATGCCTTTAATGACTCTATAACGCGAGTTATTCCAAATTAGTAACAATTTTCCCCATAATTTAATAATGTCCCTACATTTCGAGGTATATAAGAGATATTTTAGCAATAGTTTTTAGGTGCCCATTATTGAAATGCGTCGAGAAGTTATAAAAATTAACGTCTTGAAAATAAATTCACCTTGAAATTAATAGTAATTATCGCAATGTATAAAGTGGTATATGACTGTCTCGTTGGTCGTGTGGTTGCGAGTGCAACTGCCGATCGAGAGTTTTTGGATTTGGATTTTTGGAAAAATAGTGCCCGACCCGGGATTTGATTTTGGGTCAGGTATTATTGGATTTTTTTAACCGAGCTCAAAAAGGAGGAGGTTCTCAATTCGGCCGGAATATATATTTTTTTATATGTGTACACGAATTACTCAGCCGTTAGGTGACCGATTTTAATTATTCTTTTTTTATTGTGTAGAGACGAGCTGGAAGTTGGTCCCATTTAAATATGGTTAGGATCCATTTATGAGTTCTGGAGAAAATGAGGGGAACTCCTCAACCCACGTAAATATAACAGCTATAACTCCGCCGTTTATGAACCCATTTTAATGCCTTTAATTTCGTGTGTGGACAATTGCTACAAGTTGGTCCCATTTAAATATGATGAGGATCTGGGTAAGTGGGTTTTGGAATCAAAATATGTAACTCCTCAACCGATAGGAATAATTGAGTTGTGTTTGAAAATATTTGGTGTACTTGACAGTGCAGCAATAAACTAACAAGTATTAAATAAATATAACTACGTAAAAAAAAACCGACTTCAAAACTAAAAAATAATAAAGATCTAATATTAATTATGAACTACCTATTATTTATATGTGCTATATACTAATAAGTTTGAATTCGGGGCCAAGCTTTCAATAAATAGTTATATTTTAATTTCTTTAACAAACCTATTCTTAAATAAACCTAATAAAAAGCAATTAAATCTTAATCAATACGAAGAAAAAAGAGCAGTAATTGTAAAGAGTTGAACTGGTAAAAGAAAGCTGTATACGTAAGTATTAAATTGCCTTGGCACCGACTTCAATTCTATTAGTATATAGCACGTGTAAATAATAGGTATATAATTAATATTAAATCTTTATTATTTATTACTTTTTAGTTTTGTTGTAGGTTTTTTTTACGTAGTTATTTTTGTGTTACTTATATTTTTTAGTAGTGGTGGTACAATGTGATTATTCGGCTGCAGTTAGTACAATTTTATAACTATTGTAGATTTATTCAATCTGTTAAATAAAATTATTTAAAGCTGAAAGTACAGAATCTAAGGTGAGCCAATATATTGGAATGCAATTTCTATATATTTTGGCTGTCATTAGCAGCGTCGGTCAGCTGGTATTGTTTTGGAATCTCGCTGTATCTTGTTAATAGAATTAGTTGGTAAATTTGCTAAATCATAACATAAAACATGCAATATTACTGTCAAGCGTGCTTGGAAACTGGCGATAACGTCGCTATAATGACTCCAGCGGAAGTAAACGCTTACAGAGAGATTATAACTAAGGTTAATTCTTTTCACATTTTCATGTTCCACAGTCTTTATAGCTCCGATCATCGTTCAGGAAGAAGCTTAAATTAAAACTACTAAGATATCCTACATTGTAATGTTAGATCTCCTGAGAAGAGAAACGAATCCAACAGCGGTATAAAAATGGATAATATTAGAATATCACAACCTATTCCATAGTGAGACATTAACGTAACTGGTGAAACGTGGGAGTGTACCGTCCTCTTTTTACCTCTTCGGGGACTATCCAGAAGATGGTAAAAGGAATCGTGAGAGACAGAGGTGATAGATGGAGGATATTATAACGACAATTGGTCCTCTACACCAGATTTGCTCTTGAGGAGAGCTATGCTAAGAGGCACTCAGAGCTTAGGGATATATTATAAATACATTTTCTTATTGTTGTTACATACTTGGTATAAATGAGTTTATAAGTAAATATAAATAAGCAGATATACTGTGTAATACAGTTAGCATTCATAGAGAGACTCTCTTCCTTTATATCTTTGTTTCATCTATATTGACAGGCACTGTATGTCAATCTGGACAAATGTCACAGATTTCCGTTACCGATAAGTATTTAACTAGAACCCAGGATTTCTCCGACCTCGACTTGACCAACGAGGCTATCAAAGGCATATTTTAACTTTGTTAAATGTATTTTTAGGTGTGGCAGTTGGAAAGAGTTATGTATATCTGCGTATATTGCAGGGGCCTTCTCTGGAAGCTCATAAAATTTATTAGGCAGTGTGAAGTGTCTGACAATGTCTTAAGGAACATGAATAAACAGGTAACTCACAAAGTTAAACATTTTCCTACTTGATCATCATAGACAATCAGCAACTTTTTGGAGTTATCTTAATATAGACTCAATATACATGGAATGTAGTCTCTGGTTTTATGATTAAAGACTATAATATAATTATAAAATCATGAAATCTGTTAAGATAGTTGCTCAGTGAATTACTTAATCTCTGGCTACCTCCAAACTATGGTGAGAACTAGTTTTAAGAACACTTTCAATTTCCCTTTCAGGATTCCAAACCACAGTCAGAGCCAGTAAAATCATATAATCTATCTATATCCTCAACTAGATTGGTCTGTTTCGGGCAAGAATCATCAGATACTGAAGATGGCAGACTCCAAATGGACACCTATACTGGTGAGACACATCTGTCTGAAGACGAAGACGATATGCCCCTGATGATGCTGAGCAGAAACAATGGGTGTACCGATGACATTAAGGACGGTGAAGTGGTGAATATTCCAACCATAATTTATTGTGTCAATAGTGCGGGCGTAAGACTATAACTTTATGTGGGCAAATTAAATTTTGCAGGGCCCTCTGTCAGCGCAAAAATACGAATAGTATAAAATAAAAAAAATGAAATACTTGACATTAAAAAAATCTTTATTAGTGCAAAACCAACACCAAATAATAAAGGTCAACTAAGCACCAACACCAAAGAATATTTCCAAAAATATTAAAGAAGTGAGAGTTTTTCTGCTTTTTATACTGCTGAATTGTTTAATTACAGTGTCGTAATTCAGCTAGGATGCTATATGTGCTTTGATTATTATTACGTCATTAATAACATTAATTCATCACCAACATTTTTTTTCCCAAGAATTTTTTGGTGTGTTCGAGACTTTTACGTAATGCATCAATTTTCGAGGCGTGAGGCCCCTTGGCCACGTCGCCCACGCCCTACGCCGCTACTGAGTGTGAATAATTGGATATTGCCTTCCATATTGGATACCAGGGACTAGTTGTATGCAGGCAGGCAAATAAAATGTTTAAATGTAGATCTCATTCAACTAGGACCTACTTACTCTGTTAGTGCAACGATCCAAAGATTGGGCCTCAGACACAGCTAACCACTTTAACCCATCCTGTGCTTCTTGCCAATATCTGGCTTGAATGCTCTCACAGGTCAGCTCATGGAACTAGTACATGCAGGAAGTAATGTTTTTTCTTAATCAATTTCTTGGATTTTGTAAGAGATATACATTGCTTCTTAATAAAATTATCTGTTGTCGTAAGAAGCATATATTTGTTAATTAATAGAGAGTTTAGTAATTTACGATTCAGTTTTATTATCGCCCTGGTTTCTCTGAACCAGGTGCAAAATATTATGTGTAGGTACCTTCATTTAATTTTTTGGTTTCCGATCAAATATTACTTGCTGTGTAAGTATAAGAAAAAATCATGAGGAAATCTGTACATCTTTTAATTCATTTAAATGTTCTCTGTGTGATGATGCCAATCTGCAATTGTGCTGCATAGCAGAAACTAGTTATAGCCTTTAACCCACCTCCTTTTGCCATGGAAGTGCTCTAAAGGTGGTATACCGATTGAAGAACTAACTGTCTTCAACTGTGGACAATGAGACTGTTGTTAATTCATTATTTGTGTCACACACATAGACTGGTCTTTCAATGTTATGACATAACTTTTCATAGTTTCAGAGCACACGGATGGATGTTAAACTAGAATCTATGGGAAATACGAATGGTTACATTGAGAGTGGACTGTCAGTATACAAGAAGAAGAAACACAGAACGAAAAAGAAGAAACTGCGAGAAGGCTTCAGCTCCAGAATGGTGCAGGAGACAGATGAATATATTGTCATTAAGCTCACTAAGGAACAGGTGATGGTTTTTGGATAACTACATACATACATACATATCTTCATGCTGTGTTCCTCACGGGGTAGGCCGAGAGCACTGAGTGCCAAATATCTCTATCCTTACAGACCTGCCGCGCCTCCTCCACATACATAACCCTTTTCATACATGCACGCCGGTTTCGGAGACTTCTAATTCCCCCATCAGGCAGTATTTGGCCTATATTTTTGGATAACTCCTTTTAAATTTCAATTTTGAAGTTGTTTGATTATAGTAAAAGTATGGTTCTCTAACGCGTGCGATGTCTGCCTACCCGCACTGGGCCAGCTGGGCGGACTGTGGCCTTAGTCCGCTCGATCTGAGTGAAGACTCTAGTTTTAACAGTGAATTGATAGAAGGGGGTGGGTATCGATCGATTACAGTATTGTGGTGTTGATGACATATAAACACTGGTATATTTAAGTTGAACTGACAACCCTTACAGCGCTTCAAATATTTATCTTTGGAATTGTGTTAGACTTAAGTTTTTCTCATTATTCACAGCTAGCAATTGTCTCATTGGATTTTGACCGTGTTGTAGAAATTTCTACCAGATACAGCAAGTGATAATAATGACTCTAGATATTCTTTTTATTAATATCTTTCAGGTTTTAAATGAAATGTCCGAGAACTCCAAGGGCCAGAAATATTTAATGTCACCGTATAAATGTGAGAAGTGCATCAAAGGTTTCAACTTTGAGGATGTCCTCAACAGCCACATGGAAAAACATTCGCCGGTAAGTTCAAATTATTATGATTGTGATAATGTATATACAAGTTCAATGAAGTGCGCAACAGATGGCGTTGTAAATTAAAAGTGCAATGTTATTTTTTTTAAATGTACAACGAGATGGCGCTGTTTGTGTATAAAAACTTTCACGTATATCTTCGTTAATGTTGGATTGACGTTTATGAAGAATATTTATAAGAATATAATAGAAAGAAAAAATCCTTTAAAGTTGTGTAT
>DWEJ01000623.1:0-15643 GCA_018245835.1 Mysoria sejanus stolli
CAGTAGTTTTACTCGTAAATACCTGTATGAAAAATGCACTATACAAATTGATACAGTTATATCAGCATTACTCCATTGCTTTAGTAATACCTGAGGATTCAGAACCAAGAACAGTAGTTGGTACCAATTCTAGCTAAGGACTTTGTTCACATGGACTGGACTTTACATGGCTAACATAAATAAAAAATACTAAAACGGTAAAAACAAAACAATAAATGATCATATTTGAGGTTATAACAAAGAATAATCGTTCGAACGGCTATCCTAAACAAAATGGACGGAATGCAAAAAGAAACGGGTCCGATCAGCTGAGCGAGCGTCGGCCATTTTGGAGCGGGTCGGGAAGGGGCGGCGCAAACCCGCTTGATTTATGTCTTAAGCGCTGTCAAAAGGAAGCGCTGGAATCCCGATAATCTTAGTAGGTACATTTTTAAAATAGGAAATATTTTACATATGAACTCTTTTAATTACTTATTCATCGTCATATTGCGATTTAGGATTTACATTTCTCACGTATTTTAGTTATGCTAGGTTCTATGTATTTCTGAACATAGAATACATGAAAAAGGTAGCCATTGAAATAGCTATTTATGGTGCTTTTTATGTAAACGTGCAGGCACTTAAATATATACATAAATCTGTAGGTATGTTGATATTAAAAACGATCGAATAACCTGTTACCAGCGGTAATTATATTATCGCGATCAACTGCGGTAGGTTAATTTGTTAAATAATTGAAAACCATTAAATATATTTTTTTCATCAATTAGGCAGATAATATTGTGAGTTTAATATGAATATGAATGAGAGAAATACGGCACGCAAATGCCCAACGCGACATTTCGATTTATCACAAATCTTACATTGTAAGGAACCTTGCAAGTGTATGTGTTCATTTATACCTTGGGCATACGTTAAAAAAGCCATAAAATGTCTCTGCCTATAGGGAATATTAATCCATAATTAGAAAATATTAAGGTTTATATCAGCGTGTTAGGGAATTATACTTATGTTCTTTTAGATGTTGTTATGACTTAAGACGCAACATTGTTTCGTCGAGATTAATCGAGCTAAGAGTGCAGCGTCCTTTTCCATCGCTAATAAAGATATTGAATTTCGATAAGACCTTCTCTGTCTGATGCTGCATAATTGTGAACTGAATATTGAGGTTGAATTATGAGTTCACGTTGATAAACTTTACTTCTAATGAGACAAGTATGACAATTGGGTAGTCCAAAGGAATGTTGTTAAGAGAATATCTGGTTATTAATTGAAACATAAAACTCTGTAATCTGTATATCTGGTAGACATTTTGTTTATAAATAGAAAATTTATACAAAACATCATGGTAATAAGAAATGGGCATGTGAGCATTTGGTCATTTTGTTAAATTAAGTGTATACCTTATACCTATCTATGTATTTTAAATGATATACTTAAGATATGGATATCTTTAGAACATTTATTGTAAATATTTTTGCCGAATTGTTGTCTATGTGACTGTCTAGTTGATCGTTTTAAGAGGACCTGGATTCAAATCCCGGGTCGGGCCCTATTAGATTTTTCTTAGTTTTTCCAATAGTGGCTCGGAGTCTGTAAATGTGCCCGGTGTATGACAATAGACTCACCAGTTATTCCATAGTGGAACGTAAACCTAACTGGTGAAGCGTGGGAGTGTATTACGTCCCTCTGCCAACCCATTCCGGGATTACAGGCGTGATGTTATGTTTTTTTGCTGTTCATTTCGTCGGCGATGTTTTATACAGAAGAAGATATTGTCGTGATAATGTTTGACTGAGCCATTTTTCCTTTAAGTGAGGAATTTTCTTCGGCAACGCTGAGGCATTATCTTGACGTTTCAGCGCTAAATCTCCCAACGGCGTCATTACTAAAATTTGTTCTGTTGACACTTTCAAATAAGAAAAATCTTTGCAGGTAAATTAAATATAAATTCTGGGTATATTAAATTTTCTATAGTTAATTATATGCGTAGATATAAGTAGGTATGGTTATATATTTGCTTAAATTACTTATATAAATTTCCTGTAACACAATATAAACAATTAATTGTTGAGGTACAGTTTGGTTAAACCTATAAAATACATTACCTATACTTAATAGCAAATATTCCAATCGTTTTATTGTAAGATTATGATAATGGAAATATATTATAGGTACTTATGTACATATCTATATAGGTAATTACATTATCGGTAATGTATTTTAAAAAGTAAGCAAGTATAAATAAACATTTTCCGTCCTTGTAGATAAAACGCTCGAGCAGAAAATAAAGCTGTATTTTGTGTGACGCGATCCCGGTAATTTCACAATTTCACGCTGAGGCGGAGATCTCGTTACTTGCCCGGGATTTGTCCCGGCCCGGGCATCGCTAATGTCCCGGAACGAATCACTCCCATATGTGAAAAATAATTATATATCCATCCGTTCAATCTTCAGCCTTTTCGTGAGAACGTCGTCGCATGGTTAGAATTACACACACATTGTAAAACATTGCAACTGCCATTTTGCATAAAAAAGAGTCCTGTAATGTATTGGATTATAATATTCTTGAAACGGAATGTAAACTTATTTTCAAAGTCATTGCCATTTAGGCGTATGGCGTAGGCAACGCTGACTTATTGACACTTGTTTATGTACGTAAAAAAAAAATGTCCCGACGGCATCCGTGATATAATTACGTTTTCTATTATCATATTAATTGCATTACGAATATAAAGGATCAATTTGTGTATAAACACATGTGATTACTTATGTTTGTATATACGAGTAGGTAGATACATATGAAATAAAATTTACGTTCATTTGTGAACAACTGCTTATAATATTACAACATGATTGAATAAAAAAAAACACATTTTGTTCCTTATTTCAACGGGTTAAATCAATGATTAAGTTGTAATCCGGTTTCACATTGAGTAATTTCAAAAAACTTTGTCATCGGTCGACGATAATTCCACACTTAGCCATCCTCCTTTTAACGTTAAAACTTTTTTTTTCCTCGGTACATCTTCCTTATTTTTCCCGTCGATCCTCTTTATTCATAAGCCGCTGACGTAACTCGAACAACCTTAAATGAATGGCTGTTCGTTCTTTTACGCCTCTATTCACAATGCTTTAGGTCGAAAAGTTCAGAGATTTACCCATGGAAAAATACTTACGTTACCGAATTGTGCCATGAAATATTTCACTGCGGGCAGATAGTTGTTTCAACTTGTAAACAACTTTTCTCTACCTATAATAAATGATTTTGTTTTCCTTGAAATAATTGAGGTGCAGCAAAAATATTATTTTTTTCTTTACTAACGTTAACTTAGGAATTTTTATTCATTCTTCGACCTGAAGTCCATTTCTTACTGGATATACATAGTTTTCCCTATAACCGACACCATTCCACTAAATCCTGGGTCTTCTTGACGACAGCTGGCTGACCGTGTACGATTTTGAAAGCGACATTATTATATATATTAGGTAATATATATAGGTAACGTCCATTAGCTATCAGCCAGACTGGATCGCATCGAACGCTAATAAAATGCATTAGCCTCTTACATTACAATATCCAGCCGTGTAATACAGCTTTAGCATACAATGTAAGTTGGTAATTAGTCGGCAAGCAACTCAAAAGCGATACCGCTGCAGCTTTTTATATAATTACTTATGTGTACGTAAGATACATATTACTGGCAGACGTTGAATAATTTATGGAAAATTCTCACATTACGTAGACGCCGAGAAAGTAAATGGATAAGTAAATTAAAAGTAATTAAATAATTGTTGATCATGATTAAGTAGGTTTTGTAGTGTGTTAAATGTAAAATAAACACCGATACGTACCCAGGCGGTCCTTTGGTAGTGGCGCAAAAGCCTACCCACCTTCTTTAATAAAATTCATTACGTATTTTATGCAGATGCAAAGTGTCGAGGTACGAACGTCGCTTGATGTTCGGGTGAAAAATTTGAATATAGATGTCGCTACAAGTCTCGCGGCAACGGGTCTGGGATACGTCGCTTTACGACGCCGGCTAAAATGTTGCTCCGCTCTCCCGCTGAAAACTGCGTTCAGTTTATTTGAACCGGAGGCGGAGTATTCCAGCGAGCCCGAGCCAAATGGCCACCTCTCTGAACAAATGCCACGGGCGGCAGTTTCTCACGGAATAGAAGTGTTAGGGCTCTATTACATGTTCCGATAGCAACCGATGCTTATTTTATTATTCTAACAATTGTTTTTAATGAATATAATTAGATTTAATAATTAATGCAACTAACGTTTGATGCTTCAAGCTATACAGGTACTTGTTTAAGTTCTAATTATAAAAAGAAACCTAAGTAGTTGTAGTTGGTGTAACGTTACCACTCTGACAAGAATGGACGATTAAAAAGATGACTTTATTCATCTAGGAATTCCATTCTTTACCACTATAACATACCATTCTGTAAAGAAATGCCTTTCCAATGCTGGAATGATAAACGTTGACGTTTGATGATCATGTTGACAATGATGATGCCGTTGTTAATGATGATGGATGAATTGAATTTCTTATATATTTCGCATCCTATATTATACGTCTTATTTTCGCGGTAAGTAAACAGCACTGTCGAAAGTATTGACATTCACGCTCTCCATGTTACTACGCCATTTACGTAATAAACACATATCGTGTAATCCAAAGGAAACTTGTTCATGTCCGTTACATACAAATGAGTTTCGTTAACTTGTCGGTATTTGGTACGAGATGAGCACTAACGCTGGAATAGATCCCTTTCTTATGATATTATTTTGGCGATTTATTATGCCTTATATATATTAATTTGATACATTTTAAAGGTACTATATAGATATATAAATAAAATTTCTACAGTAAATGGAAGTTGTAAGCATTGAATTACATCTAATTAATTGACATACTATCTCATCAAGCTTAAGTCGAAAATGTTAAAAAAATATAAAAATATTAGAAACACGAAAATTTTACAGTAAAAAGTCTAAATTCAGCATTTATATGGAGTTCCTAAAGCCGAGAGAGATGCCTTTGCGAGTTTAGTCGGCCATCAATATTCCACCGGCTCGTTTGTTATTTATTCCATCATTTTCCTCCGAGGCCTGAAGAAAACAAAAGGAACAGAATAGGTCTGTTATTTAACTCGTTTCCGATACGGCTTCCGTCGTATCGACGAATCAAATTTCCTTTTCTATAGGATTAAGTTTCTCGAACCTTCTCCGTGTTGCGAAGATGGCTCGAGCTCGAGATGTAACAATAGGTAAATTTATGTAAATGAGGGCTCACTGCGTAACAAAAAGGAAATGAACCGACGCTACAGAGAACCATTTGTTCTTGGAACGTTTTTATTAGTAATAAGTTGCTATACAGGTGCATGAATAAATATACTTTTTTAACCACCTACTTAGGTACAGGTATTAGTAAATGTATCTGGTGAATCATGGAAGTGTTTTAACTATAGTGAGAGTGAAAGCGGATGCCTCTTGGAACTTAAAGGCGCGTTTCTAATGAAGCATCATCATGATGAATTGTATTTTTCCTCAATTCTTGAAAACAATGTTCCGGTTAGAATGTGAAGGGAACAATCCAGAATCTACCACGCTGCCCAGTTACGGGTCATTAATGTCTTGGGCTCTGTTGGGCGTTGGCGGTGCGAGAAGCTATCCTCCGCGACCGCCAACCCACGTGTCCAGCGAAGGTATTATAGCAGGCCCCCCTTAGGGGAAGCCTATGTCCAAAAAAAGGTGATGAAATAAGGATGATTTGCTTTTGTAAAGTACTTAATTTTTTAAATAAAATTTTTATTGCATGTAGCAAGTTGCTTTCTTTAAAGGTTTCATGTTATTTAAGTTCTAAAAGTCATATGATATAAAACTTCCTTTACGACTGAGAAGCGTGATTGTTTGAATAAAAACATTTAACATGTGAAAAACGACAACGATGTTGTCGGTAACTATACGTTTCAAGTTATTACAGGTTGGGTGTACGATTATTTTTTCGCTATTCCAATTTCAATTATTTAATTACAAACAAAAAGCAAAAACGACAATTTATTTAATGAAGTCATTCAATATGTACATGTACGTATATTCTTGTTATTGTTATTATGTAAACGTTGATGACTGGTGCAATTTCGGAATAATAAAAACTATTCTCGTTAATTCAATATGGTTGTCTATCAGATCATTGTATCTACATATGCATGTGCGACACATCGTCAAAATATCTGCCAATTTCATATCTCAGCTCTCCCTACAGCGTAGTAAACACCTCAAACCCCAAACCCCATACCCTTGTTCGTCCGACCAATATCTCATCGGCGCTTTGCACACATTCTACGCGACACTATCGTGTCAACTTATGCGTCGCCTTAGACAGTTTTTCTAGATCAATAGACGGCTTGGAATTAGAACTTGCATTATGAATATGTATATATTTAAGATACCACCGGGTAAGAGTAAAAAAAAAACCGTACCTAAAACAGCTGATGAATTTCGTGTAGAATAAATAAGGATGGATGCCAGATGAGGAATATTTACAATTATTATATTATTAAAATCGATTGTTGCTTTAAATTTTATAGAATTGGTTACTGTTGTACTTATACATTCAACTACCCAATGTATTTAAAATATTTTTAATATTCTACCAATTGAACGCAGTCGTGTCTACTGTGTGCGCTTGGCTCATTTATTTCACTGTTCTACCAATTTACGTAGACCCTGTCTCTCTGCCATTTGGTTCCATTCTTCTAAAAACAAACAACCAGCGAACGCTAACAAAGCTCAATCTAACCTGGCTTACTCTTATCTTAGGTAAGTACCAGCTACATAAAGGATTCTCTGAGACGAAACCCGATGTGTCTCGAAAGTTGCTGACAAAGAAACGTTGCATTTATTAGTTAAAAAGTCAGTATATTTACTTATTATTTATGACGGTTATAAAATAAACGTAATATTATGTACTAGAGATTAATGAAATTATTTGTAGTATTAGATAAATTTATAATAACTTGCATTCGTGTGTAATTCTCTTTAATTACGTACGTATCATATAATATCTTATCAGAATTCATAATTACAATGTTATTTACAATTAATATTATAAATATTTATTAATTAATATTTACAATGAGTGTTTACAATAATTGCAATTGTATTTACACTTCCATTTCTACCTTTATTATATGACATGGCATGTATACATGATTTAAATATTTGTGTAATGTATTAGGTATACCTATAGATTGTGATATAAAAAGAAAACGAATCTCGCTAGTAACTACTCATCGATTTGACACATCTCGAATCGTACGAACAAAGTAAATACACCTAATAACGTCATTCACAAACAATCGTGACAAGCGTTGGATCGCAACCCTTATTGGATACAAGGGCTCTTCACGCCCATGTGTGCCTGGTCTCATTAACTGTGTTTGTCTGTAACGTTATTTACGATGTGTTTGCCAACTCTAACATTCCGCTAATTGACTGCTCGAAGTTGCATGTACGTTGAGAATGTGTTACATATTGATTTAGTTATATCTTACATTACATACATAAAAACTATAAAGTCAATAAAATAAAGAAAAATGATTTAGTATTATTTCACATTATCAAAATAAGGATACTCTTGGAATAAATGAAAATGTAATGCATGGAATAAGTTGAAGCGCAAACTGAGAGCCTTCATTCAAACTCGGGCTATATTGGCTACGAGATGGTGTTTCTCCAACTTCATGTTTTAGGGGCTTTGCTCAGAAGAAAACAAATTTCTGTTACGCATCTATAAAGTTTATTGATAGACTTTATTTGGTACTAAAATGTTTTGAAGTCTGCCAGTTTTGATCTTGAGAACAGGCCGGGGGTTTCGTGATTCAAAATGTTAAAATATTTGGTACAATTAGATACTATAGTGATATAATTCTTAGCATACATATAAATATATCAGAAACTTGTCTTAGCGTTATGGCAATTGAGAGGAAAGTCGAGGAGATTATATTACCTCTTCATTATCATCAGCAATCTATTGCAGTCCACTGCTGGACATAGGCTGACCCTGAGGGGATATGTCCATTATCTCCACGCTGTGCATGTGGCTTGAGGATCGCAGAACACAGTTTCAAGGCATGTAGTTGTGCCTAGGCTAACCACGCCATACCGCAATGTGTCAGCGCCGCGTTTAGACGCCTCCTACGATAACCTGTATCCCGGCACAAGATCAGGGAATTAATTCTGACTCCGCCCCGACACGGACCTCACAGCCATATATTTTTCAAACATAATTCCTAATAAGTGTTTTGGAAAAGCTGAGAAATATAAAAGTACTTACATCGACACAAACAGTATCTACAAGACAAATTAAATTTTTGCTTAGTTTGTTAGTTGAAATTCGGTCAACATATTTTATTGGTCACTTTATTAATATATTCACAATCGTTCAGATCTGTCGCCGCGGTTCTTTGATACGCACGTCCGTCCCCATTTTACGAATTCAGCGCATTTCTCGTCAACTCAAGCCAAGTGTATAAATAACCGGAACTTCAGACTGTGATATTCTTGACTAAAAATTCACAGAACTAAAAACGGAACGGAAAATAAGACTTGCTAGCTGTAGGTGACATAGTGACTGTTGTAAGACAATAATTAAAAAATATTTTTAGATTAGAGAATCAGAAGTCTTCACAAGCCGTTGTAATGCCGTTTATGAGGCGAGTGATGAGTTTAGAAAAATCACATTCGGTCTATGAAAACAGATACCTAATTTGGCACTCAGTCCGTTTTGCCTACCCCATAAGGGAGCTGACGTGATTCTGTAATAAATTAAAAACGACTAAATGGGGAATAATTTTCTATACAAAAATCATTTAATACTTAGGATGTATCAAATAGGTATATCAGGGATCACGAGAGAGACCCAATCGACTTAAATTGTTCCGGGCTGAACATTAACCTATCGGAGTCGACGTATGTGTAGGTATCAGGGCAGTAATGAGTATCGGCCAATTGATGGATTTGCTTGCAATAGAGGATCGGAGTTACGGCTCCAATACGTATTAAGTCCCGTTTAGTGCACGCGTACACAGTAACGAACAGACCTCTACCCAAACACATTCGAACTGCAAGGACTGTTAAACTGAATTAGTCTTACAACATATTTATAAAATTTAACTATAAGTAAATAACTATAAGTAAATTTAACCAGAATTTATTTTCACTAAATTATAGCAATCTTTCAGGTACTTTTTATACTATGCAATATCAGAAAATTTGGAAAATAAAATATTGCACAGTTTCTAATGTACCATAATTAAATATTTATTTTTATAATTCAATTCTAGTTGTAATTAATTTATAGTATTATTTATTTGGACTTAAATACGGAAATATCCTGTTCCTTATTCGATTCTTTACTCATCTATGTATTTAACTAACTTACAAACTAGCTTTGTACGCGTAAAAGACGTAGTCCATTGTACTGGCTCAGAAAATTATAGTTTTACGGCCAGTTGATTAGCAAAATTATGTAGGAGTAATGTTGGCAAATAAAGGCTGTCTGTCATTACTCTTACATAACTAACCATAGATACAAGTTTAACAAGGGTGTCTATACAATTGAGTGCTAACTAAAAGGATAAAATAATTGTAGAGACAGAATATTCTTTTTTTTTAAATAAATTGTGGGTAGCTTACATTATGATGAATGAAATTGTGATCTAACTAATCTAAGTACAAATTGATTTCACTTATTGTTAGTAATAATGTTAATAAATACATGTTATTTGTTACTACAAAATCATGTTACTACATGTCTATAAATACTGGTTACTCATATATAATAAAGTCGTCAAATACATATGTGTGTATACAAAAATACAGTTAGCTTGCACGTAGGTAACTGCAGTAGAAATTCAAGTTCATCTGCACTTAGAATTTCATTATCTGATGTAGCGACTAGACGGGTTTAAGATACCGCAGACGAGATAGCGCAGACGGTATATACTCTGTTACTAATATTTTAAATAAGACTCTCGTTTTGGAACAACGTAACATTACGCCTGTAATCCTCGAAGAAGTAGACAGAGAAATGGTGTACTTTTCCATTTATCACCAGTTACGTTTACGTCCCGCTATGAAATAAATAGTTGGTGAGTTTATTACTATACATGGACACATATCCAGACTCCGAGCCACAGCCAGAAAATCTAAATTAGAAATATCGTTTTGGTATAAATAATCGAAAATATGGTCATTCCTAAGAGTGTACTGCACTCCACTGTCTACATCTGACGGAAAATTTAAGCCGTGATATTGCATATAATTTTGAATACTATTTTATTATTAGCATATTAAACAAATCAAAACAAATTGTAAACGATGTTTTTCTTAACGTTTTTTGCTTTTCTTTCTAAATTATAACATTTTAGTAACATTTGCGTAGGTACACATGTTTTATATAACTTATAAAAATTCTATTTTTTGTTATATTCGTACAACGTTACTTCAGAAAAAATAAGACGTTCCGAAAAACATTTTTCCAGCTGCCAAATATTCCTTACGTAAGTTTATGAACTTATAGCACTAAGGTTGCATATCAGAAAATATAGTAAGCAATGTACGCAGTGAACTGAAAACATGACTCCCACATCCTGACGTTCGGTCCATGTTTCGGCGCGTACCTCGCATGTTACACCTCGCAAGCCCCAATGAGACCATTATCCCGCCCTGCGGAACCCACACCACATCGAATGTCAACCCTACCTAACATATTTAGAGCTCCGTTTCGTATAATTAACTCATATAAGCCAAAGTGCAGAGACAAGCGATTCTACCGTAATACCGTTCAGATAACAACTTGTGTGCTCGCCGCCTAAAAGGATATTGGTCGTTGGGTTTCGGTATGCGTTTTTAATGTTATTGAAAGTTTGATGTAAAGTACGGAAAATGTTCCTCCCGAAACATTGTGAACATAATTTTTCTTTACTATGATCTTACAGTGGAAACTCGAAAGATACGAAATATTATTACTGAGATTTAATGTTAAATATTTATGCTATATGATGTCAGGGTTTTATTTGCTTTTTTTAATTCTACCAATGAGAGGGAATTGCGCAGGTGGACCTCAATACCTGGTAGAATTCTCTGCTAGTCAACCCTTGGCGAATAATAAATACTGAAAACAGGTTATCAAAGTGAAAAAAGACGAGAATTTATGTTTTGTTGTAACGCACAATTCGTGACTTTAGCAATTCCACCTCGTAGTTTCAGCAGGTATAATCGATTTGTAAGGTGATAAGAAATTTTATACATATAGATTCTTTTTTGATTATAGATATTTATTTCATGTAATATTAATATTTTGTTATAGATTGTACATTGCTAATAATGAAACTTTGTTTTCGATCCCAATACATTTGATTGCGCCTAATTCGATAGTAACAAAAATACACCAATAATCTCGACAACGGAAGCAAATGCAGCATATACATGCCCTATAAAAACCTACACGATCATAATCCTCAATCTAGAAACTTTCATTCTTATTTGTTGTAACAATTTAACTTTACAGAGCCGAGGATACATCGAGTTAACTTTTATATTGATCGCTTCAATCAAACAATCTGAATAATCCCCCGCATATCGAGTTGAATAAACTGTCATTACAACTGACGTACGTCTATATGTTCGATGCATATAGTATTACAAGCAATCTTCTATCCGCCCGACACGACGGGTCATGGCCGCTTAAAGCCCTTGAAGGAGATTAGGTTGAATTTTATTGCACGGGCGAGCGTGCAAGACGCATGTTACTGGAAGCTTTTAGGACTTTAAATCCAGCGGTATAATATACTGGTGGCCGTTAACAAAGTCAACAAAAGTATGATAAATTTGATCATAATAATATACCTACTTGTATTTCTAAATAAGCACGTATAATTAATACTATTAACGTTAATGATGAAATACTTGAGGTATTTTAATTTTAGTGTTATTATTTTCCAATTCCCCAAAATAGGATTAAAGATATTGATTATTTATTTTATTTACGCTATACTCTCTACATCCCAAACTCTAAAAATCTAAAAATAACTAAAGTTAATTAGTATATACATATATAGTGATGTATCCCAAACATAAAAACTCAACACACAAAAACTCAAACACACACACACTCAAACGCACACACAAACACGCACGCACGATCAAACACACTCAAAAACAAAATTTAAGCATGCATATTTACTTGTCTTTTTTGATTATTTTTATTTTAAAATTGTTTTATTAGTTATTTTGTTTTCGATTCTTGTCCATGTTTTATTTTGGTAAAACTCATACGTAGCATCCACGAGACAGGCCCCTCGCCTAGTGTGGAAGTTAAAAGTTAATTATTTCCTCACGTAATATTCTCGATATTGTTTTCAAGTGTACAATGGGAAGGAAATGTAACTGAAAGATTTGTTATAGAAAATAAATTATAAAAAAAAAAAATTACATTACAATCTTATATTATAATAAGTAACGAGAATAATAAAAATAATTACTTTGTTTTTCAAAATTAATTCTATTTGTGGTGGTGGTGTACAACACTAAATCCAAATCTTTCGAGAATGTACGTTGACTTTTAAATGAATGCAAAATATAAGAAAAACGAGCGGGTAAATTCGTTATTTTGCTTAGTAGCGTTTACGCGGTTGTCTACTGGCAACGTATTTGTAGGAGATTTTAAAAATAAACGGATTGTGTCTGATATGTTTAAAATACGTTATAATCGTGTATTTTTCCTCCGGTTTTACAGTTCTCAAATGTATGAGTTTTGTTTTTATTTGGATGTTATATTTAGACTTGAAAATGTTTTATTGTTTTTAATTTTATAGAAAATCAGTGATCGAGAAGAGACCAATATTGTATGGTGATGACGCTTCCCCGCCAGTCCGATTTGCGCTGATGACAGCTTCCGTTTTAAGCATTGATGTGGACTACCATGAAATTGATATCTTTGCTGGTAAACATAAAACAAAGTTTTATGAAAAGGTAATTTATAGATGTTTAGGACTTATAGATGTAAGGTAATTTATAGATGTTTTAGGACCGCTAATGAAAATAAAATTTACCAAATAATATTCTAATATCTATGTTTAAGAATAATCACATTAACAGGTCGAGTAGTAGTGCCAAAGTTTAATATGAATTTAGTGGATTCATATTAAATTCGTTATATGTAAACAATTTACAGTAACGAACTTCTAACGTAGGTACCTACTAAGCTATCATAAATTGTATCATCACGCGGTGACTTGATATCGCCCTTTTATTCTAGAATACTAAATATAAGTTATAAAAGGTTATAACTCTTTTAATAAATCTTTTTATATAAGAAAATTATAAAAATCTGTTCCAGATAAATCCTCTGCAGAAAGTTCCCGCGTTGATGATAAAAGATCAAGTGATTTGTGACAGCCACGCTATTGCTATGTACTTTTGCCAACTGAGAGGCGACACAAGTCTATACCCAAGAGACGCGTCAACCAAGGCCTGGATAGATGATATGCTATTTTTCAATTCCGGCACCCTGTTTCCTATAGACAGTGCAATATTCGTAAGAAAAAATTGTTCGGGGGAGATAAAAATTATTATTTTATAGTATATTAAAAATATATTGTTTTTTAGACAGATTATTTCGCTGGAGAGTGGCCTGTGAACGAAACCAAATTAAGTAACCTCAATTCAGCTTTGAATCACTTAGAATTTCATCTGAACAAACACACGTGGATGACGGGTGGCGAGGTATACATTTTACTTTCATGAGATGAATTATAATACTCCAATAATAATAGAATCTCTAACTTCTACAAAATGTCTTTTTTTCAGATGCGGCTTTCGGACATTTGCCTTATGTCAACAGTATCGTCTATATATCAAATAATACCGAGGTCGAAGAGCCATATGAAAATTAACGAATGGTTAATGAAATGCAGGACGTTGCCGTTTTATGAAATCAATAGGCGTGGTCTCAAACGACTGTTAAATTTTGTTAAAATGATGAAACATTACAATACATTACGACAAAAATAAAAATAATTTAAATAATTACACATATTGGACGTAAGTTGCGTGTATAATAAATTACTACTAAACTCTGTGTCTAGTAACTTTTAATAGATTAAAAGTCCTAAACAAAGTCATGCTTATTTATTTCAATATTTCTTTAAAAACAAACTTTATCCTCAATATGAGCCAACGCATACTTGCTACGTACGTAAGTAATAATATGTGCAGTGATAGCCTAGTGGTTTGAAATACGACCTCTCACTCCGGGAGACCGGGTTCAAATCCCTGGCGCGCACCTCTTAAAAATGTGCGTTTTAAGTTTAAATATCACTTGCTATTACAGTGAAGGAAAACATCCTGAGTAACACCTGCACACCTTGAGTCCTCAAAAAAATATGTTCTCTAAGGTTTGTGAAGTCTGCCAACCCGCAACTGGTCAGCGTGGCAGACTATGGCCTTAACCCTCCCATTCTGAGAGGAAATCCATGTTCCAACAGTGGAACGATAGAAGAATCGATATCGATCGAATGATATCCAAAAGATAGTGTTGTACTGGTACCCCGTTTGCCTGTTCGCCAGGCAAAATTTAAAATGATAATGTATTGAATCAACAGCGGACCGTTTGCAGAGAACTTTAGTTTACCTAAGGAAGTTCCGCAAACGTTTAATTGTGCAATAGAGGAGGCAGATGACATAACAATTTCAATCGGAATGTTTCGATTACGCTAATGTGATATTGTATTTTAACAGAGTGCCAGGTTTCCTCAGGACATCGATATCAGATATTTATAGCGATCACAAGCTACCGAGCAAATGGGTAGCGGTTCCGTTTTATTACTTTAAAATAAATGATCCAAAAGCTGCAAGAGTACAGGTGAAGATAAAGAAGGGAACTTTGTTTTACAGAAACTAAAATTACGTGACTGGAATACACCAACTACCATGACTGCCAATCCGAATATCTAAAGGAATAAATTGAATAACTGCACAGTCATGAAAAGTGGCTCGATTATTGTAGTTATAGAGTAGTCTTGCCTATTAGTAGATTAAGTCATTTGAAAGTGGTATCCGGCTTACGAGAAATAACTAAACACCGATTGCCATTACTGAAAGTAGTAAGGTTACATTAGCACTAAAGTGGGTTACAATGTACTATGCAAGAAATTAAATTAGGTATTAAATTCATGGGATAAAATGTAAGTTCATGTATATATAGAGTATCATGCAATATTTGAGAATTCTACTCGGCTCTTTTAAGGTTGGAAACAGATATTTTAGTAACCAGAGAAAGCTAGTCAGACGATTTTTAAGCCAATGTAATGTTTTCAGTTATAGATTTTAACCAGTAATTCGTTTTCAAAATTTTATTCTAGTACACGATATTTTAATAATTATTATATTTTCTCCTTTGACTCCACGATTTTTTCCTACAATTACATTATACTTTAATCATTGTTATATTTTCCCCGATAAACAACTATACTTGTAACTAGTTATCACTACTTAATTTTTTTATTGAACGTTTCTCGAAGGAAGTTTTGTTGCCCTATAAGAAAAATCCAAACATGAATAGAC
>DWEJ01000624.1:0-15633 GCA_018245835.1 Mysoria sejanus stolli
GAACATGTCTGGGACAACCTTAAAAGAAGGATCGCGGGGTGAGAGCTCCGACACCTTAAAAGACCTCAGAACTGCTGCAAAAGAAGAGTGGCACAACATTCCCCGCTTAGACATCCAAGACATCATGGGTGGACTTCCGAATAGGCTCCAGGAAGTCCACCAGGGGAGGAAACACTCAATATTGAAAACTTTGTAAGTAAAAAAAAATTCGTGCATTAAACTTTTCTGTACTTTTTCAAGAAAAAGGTGTTTCTTTGTATTTTTTTATTTTGCACAATAAATAACACTTTTTTAACAAAATTGTTGTTTTTAAAAATTTTTTAACAAAACTTTTATAAAAAAATCGATACTTCAACACAATTAAAAAATAATATTCGACAAATTTATTTGCGTTTACGAAAGATTCAAAAATATGTAAGTGGGCAGTTAATTGTGCCTGTGAGTGTAGTTATGACACTGCGTTAAAAATCAACTGTTGTCTGTACCAGAGGGTGCTTGTTACAGCTATTTACTTGCTTTACGGTATAATTTAATATAAATTATAAGATGCAAATTATGCGAGTGTACAGTTAAATAATTTTAGCATTATGTTCTAATCCATTAACTAAGCATATAATATGGTTTTGGTAAATGATATACAAGTAGAATACAGTTTTGAAGATATACACTTACTTACACTTAAAGAAGATATGTTACCGTAAAACAATAGTGATTATTGCTTCGTAATTCATCAGAGTACAGTCGTGTACATAAATTAAGGTACGTCAAGCCAATTATACTTTATCAGACTCGAGCTATTTCTTCGGCTTAGGCACATGTCGCCCCGAACAGATATCAGTGCGCAACCTAGTGAGGCTTAGAGTTTAATCCAGTGGGTTGACCTGGGATAGATTGATGGAGACGTCGGTAAGTAACCCACTCAGCCTCATTTGATTAACTTAACGGATCGTTTGTGACACGCCAACGGAATTACGAGCACAGATTTATTGAAATAAAACCTTGTAATATTCGCTTCAAAGTTTTCTGCAAATATATAAATTTTAAGATTTTTTGGCACTGTGTGTGCTATCTATAGACTTTGTAAGTTATCTAACGTAAGGATATAATAATATGAATTTATTTCTGTTTCGCAAAACACGACGTCATAACCGAAAAGCCCGTGCCCATAAGCTGCAATTACCTACTCGGTACAAATTTTTGAATAATTAAAAGATTAATACGCTTTCATAACCTACTTCGTTTCGTGATAGTAGTTATGTTTCCGACTGTACCGGCGGATATTTCGTAAATATGCAAAATCTGCGTTCATACGTTGTAATAATCGTTCCGTTCGTTTCGTTCTAAGGTGTAACCTCGAAAATTATCGAGTGGCAAATAATTCCGCTACTTATGGTACATGTGCGACCGCTGACCGTTAGGCGTGCTCCGTTTTACTTCATCGTCATACTTCGGATGTTAGACCTTCGTCACAGTTCATAATTAGGGTCTAACTTGTCCTCGCTGGCGTATACACAATATATTGTATTACCTGTTCTGTCATCTTTTCCGGCATACCAGAAACATTTTACGTGCAGCCTGACCTGAGCGGTGATCCTGACCACTGCGAATTGTTGAGCGGAGCGAGCAACTGCTACAGGTATTTGGGTCGGACAGTACTAACATAGACTACCAGCTATTAATATAAGTCGGCTTTCATGTACATGGTTTGTCGATTAATGATCGATTATTTGCGAAAGCGAAAGAAAGCTTTGAACTTGACCTTGAACGTGACTGGTCGCGAATCAATCGCAAACAGTGTGATTGCTATTGTGAAATTTGGAGTTAGACATTGAAACTGGCTACTAGAGTTATTGTTCTCACGCGTAAATTTATCCATCAGCCTTCGATTCTACTTAGCCCCTGGGCCTTCTCTTTTCTCTTCTTTTTAAGGCTTCAGAGTACCTGGTCTGTGATATTATCAATCTAACCATTCTTAACACCACATATTTAACTGTAAATGGACTAGACTTTTAGCATATCAAATGAATATATGCATGCTTTGTATATAAAAACAATAACCTAATAAACAGCTCCCTACCTGAGAATAACTAAGTAGGTCCCTAGTATGCGTCATAAAAATCTTTAAGAACTGTACTAATTCATGAGGGAAGGCATTTCTCCGCCGCGTCGCATAACATCGCGTCACAGCGCGCGCTACATTCCAAGCACGAAGACATGTCACGTACGAGTGCACGCGTTACCACTGCCCGTGTCCCGTACATCCTACATACCGCTGCTTTTAAACCCGTACTTGCATTGTGATATCGTGCGACGACGGCACTTGAATTTACCTTTTAGTTTATATTAAAAATTTACTGATTTATTGATCACTGATTGATCAAGAGTCAAGTGTATGATGATGAAGTTTTTTATTTTTAAAGTGCAGAGGGTACCAATCGGGCAAGCAGTAGTTACAAATTACCGCTACTAAACATAGAGTTCCATAACTTCCAACAGGACTGCATCGTATAGTTTGTGTCTTGTAATTTGAATACCTGATCGACATTGTATTTTGTTAGTGATTTTTTTTTCCATGAAAGGTAATGTATTATCGTCGTTCTAATTAAAAAACATTACAATTTACTTTAGGTAGAATGTGACGCATAATACTACCACTTGAATACTGGTAGCGAATCGATGGTGCGTTGCTCATAATCTGTCGGTACACCCAACTTGAATGCCAGCCGTTAAGACAACCGCCGGTATAATGCGTAGAATCCACTAAAGAACACCACTACAAGCGTTGATGCTTTGGGGAAGAAATTCATGAAGCGTTAGCAGTAGTATTTTCGGTAATTGAACTAGAGACACGGGATTCCACCATTTCTCATAAACAACTATTTAAGGTTAGAAGATGTGCTTGGTTTTCCTCGTAACGCGACACAGTTGCCGTGAGGGCTGTCAACACCCTTGTACAATATTCTAAATATACGACGACATAACTACACAAATATTTGTAACTTTCTAAATGTAATCGATGAATGACATAACCTTCGGTACGTAAACTTGCTGTTATTCAGGGAACAATACTCACCGTTCTGCGTGAATCCTTGTGGCCGAGCCAAATCTGTAACGAAAACAGATTTTTTAATGATGATTCATTGCGGAAATGTAATTATTAAACTTACGCATGTAAGTAACTGATCAAGTTTAGTGATTAGGAAGAGCAAGCGATAAATAATAGAATTTTCAGTATTTAATGATGACATTTGTCTCGTTAGTCATCTCACAACGATTTTATCTACCATCAGTAGCCAGCGATCACTTCGCTCCGCCACCTCAGTTTCACATGACCAAGAGATTGTACGATTATTTGGATATTTATACGCTAACCAAAATATCCGATAAGTAAAAGAATGAAATTGAGTAATTATTTCACAGTCTTATCAGTATAGCACTTTAAAATCAATCAAATAATGTATTCTTAAATCCTTTCATAAATATCATTCAAAATTATACGTACTAAAAATAATTCAGATAAAGGTAATACTGTGTGGTTTCGAACCAAACATGCAGATCTTACTTTTCAAAATTCAGTGCGCTTTTATCAGTTTTAATTTTGTCTCAACATACCTGAAAAACTATCCACTACGTACTTAAGGGTGGTGAGACGGGCCCACCTCAGCTGGTAAAAGCATGGTAATCATTGTTTTAATACCTGGTGATAAGAAATTGGTACTCAAGAGTGAAACTATAAAAGGATTACGAAGATATACATTATATATGTAATATCTAACATCGGTAAAGTTACTTATGACCTTTCCTATTGCTTATCCACAAACTGCCGCGGGCTGTAAGTGTGCATATTTTAAAATTTACGAGCAAACATTAAGCGACGACTTCCAACAATTGTTGTAACTGCTGATATTTATGGCGTACAGAATTATTCACTTAATTATTTGGAATACCGTGAAGTATGATTAACAGTCTCATTCCACAGCGCATTTCACTCTTTGTATGCTAATTATACGCTCACACATTGTTAATTATCGCTTGCGAAAAAGAAAAATTAATCTACAGATTTACTGGAAGATTTTCTGAATTTGAGATGTTTGAAACTTTTGTCATGAAGCGATCTAATTTAGTCGGACGTATAAAATCGTCGCTCTATACATGGTCGTGACAAATAAATATAAAATGAAAGTCAAAAATAAGAGTCGCCCTTGTTGTGGCCCGGCTCCGCGGCGTGTCGCAAATTCGACTGACACATCGGCGGGCGCGCGACGAGCGGCGTTCGTACAGGATCGGACACCCGCGCTGCTCCGTACGCGAGCACCGGCGTACCGCCATCGCTACCACACTGAATATACTTGGAAGTGCTCCTGATATTGATATGAGAAAGATAAATATCTTACGTATTTTAATTTAATTTTGGTAATTTGGTGGTAATATTTTTTTAACGGTTTAAAGTAAGACGGCGGTAGATATATATATTGTACTACACAACTCATACAGGCGTGTGTTAAGCCGTATTTATACACAGCCGTGGTTCCGCAAAAAAAAGCGCACAAAAACGTGCGCACGTATCCTCACCGATCTCGTTACAATGCGCCAATCAATCACGCACCGGCGAAACCTACACCGCCGGCGTGCCAGCGTCGCTGTTCAACTTAATGGTATTAGTATTATTATTGCATCATCACGGACCATTTACGGGACATAGGTCATTTAGGGGATAGGCAAGTCACCTAAGAGGCAGTTTCGAGTGTCACTATTCTTATAGACCTGAATGTAACAGACAACCTCAGATTAGCAATCAAGTTCAAGAACATGCTAACAAATGAGCTATAAATTCATTCGAGGCATGTTATTAATTTTTAATCATATCAGTGTTACACAATTTTTAATTATATTGTTAATCAGAGTTGATCACCGGCAGTGTCGCACATCGCATGCAAGACTAACATAAAACAGTAATGCTGGTAACCATTGACCATTATTCGCCTTTGAATTGGACACTACTGACATACAACCAGAATCATGACACCGTGTCGTGGAACAGTTCGGCAAACAGTTACTTGGCTGTAATCAAATGTAGATTTACAACACGCAGAAATTAACTTGGCACTTGCAAGAATCGCGCTTGCTATCTAACCATCGAACTCACCTACCAATACCTAGCCTTCGACGCGTCACTTACTCGCTATAACGTCATCATAATGTGGTGCCTAGATAACTTCTGCGAGTTAGAATTTGTATTGAGTTTTTTGCATGTTCATAATACACGTTGACAATTTGCGGTACATTTTTTTGTCCTAATTGTAAGTGTTCCAATTAAAAAAAAATATTTCTAACTCAGATATAACAGAATTGAATTTGTAACATGATCAGTAAATGCACGATCTATTAAGTACATCAGTTGCGAAACCGGTATGCTTCGAGTAATGTATTGGGTTCTATTATATATTAAAGTTTATTATTATACATATAATATATACCTAGTTTCTATATCTTTATTGTATATATAGTTCTTATATCTTAATTTAGATTTTCTAGTAGTGGTTCGAAATCCGGATATGTGCCCGGTGTATGGCAATAAGTTCACCAACTATTCCATAGTGGGACGTATACGTAACTGGTGAAACGTGGAGTGTTCTGCATTCCTCTGCCTACATCTTCGGGTATTATAGGCGTGAAGTTACGTTGGAAATGTAATGGAAGGGTCATAGTATTATGTTTAAAGCATATTACAAGGTAAATGGTTACTTAAATGAAAACATGTTTGGTGTCATGTAACTCCAGCTCCTCAATAAATTAGCTCATATTTTAAAATTATAATATAAGAAGTACGTATTTATTTTAAAAGATGCTTAAGCACACCTATGGAGTTTCTTTGGCCGCTTCTTCTCCATAGAGAAGCATTTTCTGAAGCGGTGGTAGTTTCATTTTGACGTACAAAAAGTGTTCCAAAAGTGAACCATTTTTGAGTAAATGGAATTAGAATCATGTTTTTTTTTAAAGTTACTGACAGGATTTAACGTTACTTAACTAAATTGAAACTTATATTTAATTTATTCTTGGAAAATCATGAACACTTTAAATTGTTTTTTTTAAATATACCTAATGTTGTTTTGTTTTGAACAACATTTAAATGTCGATCGAAATTATTCCACGCGTCGATAACTCCAATCTTATGCATCAGCGCGCAGCGCTGACGTAAAAAGACTAAATAAACGAGACAAATATAATTTTGCATTATCATCTTTAGGGATCAAAGACAGCCGTATAAATAAGCAAAATTTTTAACTTGAAGTTTCTTCTAATTACCACAAATATTTTATTAAACCAGGGTAGTTTCCGAAACCTGCGCGCGTGTGTGGAGAGGGAGATGAATGTAGAAGCAGCACGTCCTAGTTTTCCATCATGAGGAATTAAGAAACGTTCATTTGTCGTCAATATGACCTCTATTTTCCGTACTCATAATTCCAACTTGGCATTGGACGTCATTATGTGGGCGTGTTTCTATTATGTAACACCTCCAAGTCCTACATACTTATCATTAAAAATAGTCGTCATTGCTAGAAACTTCCGCGAGGTTTGCGCAAATTTAAAAATAACGATAATGTCATTGTGGCGGCGGTATCGCAAGTCTCGGCTACAGCTGGCGTGTGTGCTCTTTCGCCTGAACGACGCTAAACGCCTCATAGCACTGATAATTATCCAAGAACCTCATTTGTTCGGAATTGGTTCTTGTTTATAACTGTTCACATCATGGCCGCTTAGATCAGCTCCACCACCCACTACACGTCGTTGTTCTGACACTCCCGTTGTTTTATTAATAAATAATTAATTTAGGTTGCAATTTAGTGTTCAAAAATGAATTCTATTTGCTGATTTATATTCCCTTGTTACACGTAAAAGAGGATTATCTTCTTATTACTAATCGAAACATAAAAACTTCTTCAAAACATTAGCATTCAACATTCGATATACGAAAAGAAGCTGACAGCGGTTGGATACGAAGAGCTGCCTATGTCCAGTAGGGGACGGAAAAAGGCCGACGATGATGACTATGATTACGAATTTTCACCAATTTTTATTATAAGCTTTATTGTAAACTCCCGAGAGAGTTGCGCAAATGTACTTACTGTACATTTGCGCAACTCTCTCGGAGTCTGGACAAAATTTGCTTCAAAGGTTCATTAGTAAGTTATTATAACAGTAGATAAATGTTTCTTCCCCATGACGCCGCCGCGCCAGTGTCGCCAGCTTGTTGCGTTCTCTCGCCCTCAGTCATGCTACTGGCTTACATCGACTCAACAACTTTTTACCCTTCGTCTTGACCTCTGTTTTAGTCGTGACTCAAAATTAGCACCAAATGAAAACTGCTTGGTGATAATTATTATTACTTATAATTTGTTTAGTAATTCCCATATATTTTATCATTAATTGACATAATCAAGTAAATATTTAGATACTTTTTTTTTTATATGATCAAGTATATTAAGACAGACAAAAATTATGAGTGAATGATGAGACAATTATTAAGTCCTTATTACATAACATTACTGCTCGCCTGAATTAATGCCCGTAAATGAAATTTTACTGCTGTTTTTCCACCTTTTAAATAGAAATTGTGTTCAATCTTTGATTTTCTTGGTTCATTGAATGGCATATCAATCTGGTGTATTAGTGAGATTAGCACAGAGAGCGCCGACAGACCTTTATTACAACGGTATGTAGTCTAAACACTTCGCAACATCACCTCTGCAGCTTTTTGCGCGTCGCTCGCCCTCGCCCACTGGCTTACATCCCGCCGCGTTTTTGCTGCCTCATAATTGGCTCTATCGAGAACGTCCAGTTGATCCCGGAGGTGTGCCAGTTCTGGTAGTTGGTTCGAATTCTTCAATAACACTTCTGCTTACTTAGGCTTGTTACACTCTTGCTTAGTTTTGTTACGCTGCTTTTTGATTGGTTCATCTGTACTCTTCAACAGGTTTCATTGTTTTCCCAATTAAGTTAATAGTTCCACAGAAAGAAATGAGATATATATTTTTTATTTCTTTTCGTAATAAAAAATTACGGTAATCAACATTAAAATTATCCTAGATTCATTATCACGAGGATTATAATGTTTTGATCGTTCATGGATGATACGCACAGTAATGACAGATAAGCAAATACAACTGACAGACATAATAAGTGATGGTTTAAAGTGGAGTAAGTATTTAAAACATTTGACATTTTAATGTCGTGAAGATAATTTCTTACTCTAATGAATCTGTCACCATAAAGGATTACGTCGACTTTTGAGAAAGGGATATATTGGTACCGCTATAAGCTTACCTGCATACTTTGCCTTTCATGGGAAAGTTTCAAACTGGAAAGCTATTTAGATATAATTTGTATTAAAATTCCAAGTAGATAAATATCAAGTTAGTTGATATTTATCTACTTGGAATCAAGTTAGTACTTTACCTTATGTAATATAATTGAAAATGTTCCGAACGAAAACGTTAGAACTGTCAACCCAAGTCTTATAAATAATTGCAAATTTGATTGAAATTTAGTTTAAATTCCAGATTGAAAGTCAAGAGCAAGACCTAATTAGTATCCCAAATGCCAATAGTAATCTGAAGTTCTAGTTCAGCGTCAACCGGTTATTTATTTGTCATTTCATTTGCAAGTCCAGTTTCGGCGAAGTGGCAACAAAGTTCTCAAGCCTTATTAGCCTCAATATTCAAATGAACTGAAAGAGATGATTACTAACCAGATAAAATTTCTTTCTGTCTCATGTTACTCGTGCCTTGACTGTAAAATTTATGTTCCTACATTAACAATACTGATTGTATAGTCAGCTTTAAATAACTGTACTTACTATCATAATATTTATTTATTAGTTCGGCTACCATAATTACCACCACCACCAAACATACCAAAATTTATCATTTAAAAGATGAGAATCCTCTAGAAGCTTCGATTGAAAAGTTTAACTCCGTAGATCAGAGTACCCTATTAACATAGCGTCGAACTATAGGACACTGTTCGATGGACAGTAGACTGCAAAAGTTGTTAAATGTAATAATTTAATTCAAATTTCCCAGTTCATTGATTCTTTATTGACAGGTGCGACTAAATATTAAAAAATAATTTCTTTTTATGGATGACTTCAGCTTAACAATAAAGCTAATATAAGTAACAAAAAGCGCATGTTTTGCAAGCGAATGGTGACACTTGAAAACTTTCTCGTTCAGTGTCAGTTCATTAATGCGCAGATTGATATAAAATGACAGAGAAAGTTATGAATATAGAAAATACTCAATAAGTTACAAAATAGTTCGCCATGACTTGTACATGATTGCAGCTCGTTTCAATCTTACACTTTGAACAATGGGAGCCACGACAGAATCTGATGAGACAGTTAAAAGTACCCGAAACCGGCAGCACGCAAGTGATGAATGAGGCAGATCAAGCCTCCAAGGATAGAGAACAAGGATTGCAAACAGCTATCGACCCGACCGCAGTCAGAAACATTAACTATAAGGCATTAATTGAACCGCATAAATATCAGTGTCATTCGATCGCGGATAAAAATCGGAGCACAGTGAAATCAATGTGAAATGATAGGATGAAAGTGACACCCTCATTAGCACGTGCACAATGCGTGAACACTAGCCGACTGAGATAGGTTCAGGTTGTCGAGATTGTAAGCTTATGTTCGCTTGCGGTTCTGTTCTCTTTTAATAAGCTTGAGCTATTGAGTTTGTTAATTGTTTAATCTTCACACCAGGCTTATACGGGGCAGGCAGCGTGCACCAAGCGTGCAATTGTAATTTTCGTCTTAATGTCAAAAACTAAATCAAATCAAATCAAAATATTTATTGCGTAATCTGTTTACAAATTCGTGGATGGTCTTAGTAGGTCAATTGACGTATAAGCCGTTAAAAGCATAGAATGTACATTTTATTGCGATAGATATTAAAAATGAACGTAATATTCTAACATCATGCCTGTAATTGTTGAAGAGGTAGGCAGAGGAGTGTAATACACACCTACATTTCAACAGTTATGTCACTGAGTTCATATCCATACCGGGCACATACATCATACACCAGACACCGAGCAACTACTGGAAGATCAAAGTTAGAAAAATCCTATAGGGCCTGGTCTTGGATTTCAAACCAGAACCTCACGATCGGCAGTTGAGATTGCAACTAACACGACCTACGAAGCAGTCGATATTTTTTAGGTTCAAATAAAGCTTGTGTAATTTTATATACTACTTGTATTCGTACCAACTCTGCGTAAAGGCCGAAGTTCATTTCCAGTACTGAACAAAATAGTATTTAACATATATTTCACAACAGTTTATCTTGTTAACATCAATAGGCTATTAGCTAGTTGCGACTAACTCGAGATATGAGGATAAGAAGAAACATTACCTCCTGCGGCCCTATCTGCTTACTTTGGCAAGTAATTTTTAATTTATGATTTTCTGCGTACCACAACTAATTAACGTTCCGTTTAATATAAAACATTGTAAAACAAAAACACTTCCGCAAACAATTTTTGTCTGAAATTAAAAGGATTATCTACCTTTCGTTTAAAATCAATAATACTAATTACATATGATGCTAATTTCGTGAAATCGTATGCACCCTTGTTATGGTTTTATTAAAGTAATCATTGCGACAAGCACTGCAGTATTGGGTTTATAACGGCGATAAAAAGTTAACACGACTTAACGCATCTGCGTTAACCCGGTTGTTTTGACAACGGCACTAAATTTGTCATTTGCATTAGGGCTGTGTAACTAACTGTACACTTTTAAGTTAGCTGAAAATTCTACATTATATCCCCGATGCCTATTCTCGCCTCAAAACAGATTTCAGGCGAAAAAACACATATACAAAGTTAAAAAATATACCTGTAGAGTTCATAATATACTAAATATGAATGACCAAGTAGTGGCAACCCTGCCGCTCAACAGCAGAAACTGCGCCGCAATTTCGCCGGTCGTATTTTGTCAATATGAAAGCTTAACGACGCGTCGCGTTCGATACGATACGCGATCTGGTTTCGTATCGAACTTTAAAGAATTTGTTAATTGCTCAACGGTAATGTTGATTGCTAATAAACTTGCGGACATCGCCGTCAACCTTTTTGATGTTTGCGGGTTAAATCTCTGGAGGTATTTAGTGAATGTTGTATTCATCCTACTTATAAGATCCGTAGATCACAAGTGAGTTTCGTACAAAATTAAATCTATCAAAGACCTAGTTTGGTAAAAAAATTCAATGTCCACATTTAATTTAAACTCGTCTGTATTTCGTCCGTGGAACCGTACGTCCGGAGAAAATTCACTAATAATGCAAGATGATTTAACTTCAGGTTATTTTTTAAACTTATGTTTCTTTAAACTGTTATATATCTTTCGCATAAGTAGGTACATAATGACTCCTTTTATACTCAATTTACATAATTTACCAAAAGCAAATATTCAATTTGAAATCTTGACATTGCTCCAAAATGCAAATGAAATACTGTGTTCGCCGTAAAACTGTCGCAAATACCTGTCAGATGTCAGCTTTTTTTCGCGTTTAAAATGATTTAATGCCGGATACTTGCCAAGTGTTTTTTATACGACGTCGAACCTGATTATGCGTAAACAATATTGTGAACGTGAAATATATTACATGAATGAACTCATTATCTGGCCACATGGGCTACATCGAGTATAATAACATTTCTATTTTATAAATTATTTGATCGTATAGAGACGTGGCCAGTTTAAAACATACTGAATATAACACGAATTACCAAAATTTATGAAATACTTATAGATTAAAAGCTACCTAAAAGCATGATCCCTATTAAACAAAAACTATCGAAAACGTAGAGCAGTGATAAAATTAACATAAATCTGCCCTTTAGTTTTTTATAATAACTATTCTTATATCGTCACGCCAAGTCCCTTAAGTGATAGACAGTGAGCACCGAGTGACAAATATGTCTATTCTTACAAAGCGGACGCGCGGAGTTTTTCATTTCTCGTACCGGACACGTTGCCAACAGCTTTTGCTCTGACATTGAACTTGATCGCGTGGCGAATAGTTTTATGAATGATCATTGTACACAAATAGTATGTGAATGGTGTTTATGTTCGTGATGCCATCCAACGCCGCTGCCGACATGTAGGCGAAGGCCGATTGGAAATTTATGAAATCAGACATCATTTTACTGCGCTAGAGGAATCAAACGTTACTGCGAACGAAATGATAAAACGAAATTATATTTACATCTAGTTCGTAACAGTAACACTTTTTGAAGGAATTTTAGTTAAAAACGTCCCAGGTTTACTTCAGTTTATCAAACAGCTCACAGCTGGCACCGTCCGCAACGTGCCAGACTATGCCCTTAAATAACAGTACTATGAATGAAGATTCGTGAAATAACAGAGATGTTGTTGTAGATATTTGCCAACTTGCCAAGCTGAGTTTTTTCGATGCAGTGTAACTCACAATGTCTGTAGATGAACAGATTTACAATGCTGAAAGTAAAAGTGAAAAATGGAGTCGTGTTACCGGTGGTGTCGGTTGGTGGCGCAGTCACCGATCATCGATAACTCTTGTTGCTGTACACAGATCGGTCTCAGGCAGGCGGTGTGCCATCACTCTGTGGTTAACAGTACGACCAATTTATTTTATTGGAAAGGTTAGTCGCAGTGGGCAATGACTAGAAGTGTGACCACGTGGTGTCAGCGTGTAAACCAATAAGAGGTTTAGTGTACTATGAGAAAGAAATCCCAGTATTGAACTAACAGACTGCCAGTGTAGGCTATTTACCAAGAAATATTTATTAAATAAATATCTTCGACGATTCGTCAAGCAGCTGAAATCGCAAGTGTTTTGGGAAAACTCCCACTTCCGATCCGACCTACCACTCCGACTACCTTCGCACTTCCGGTCTACACGTCATTCTTCGTAAGCAGATCCCAATCGAAAACATTTTGCGTCGATATTACCAGCTTCTCATCATTTTCTTAGAATTCTGGACAACGTCAAAGACCTCGAAAACGCCAGTAGGTACTCTACATATTTCGGAAGTCATTTCGATAATAAAGCTTTCATAGCGAGCTGTGCTAAAAGCCGAAACGCCATTAAACAGAATCGTCAATGGCTATTGTTTCAAATTGGGAGCGCACAGTTACAATAAATTCCAACGCGGTCCAATGGTGCGGTTCGACTCATAAGTGATAACGAAAACGTTATGGCTACCTGGCCTTATTGTGAATATCGTGAGCGAATTCTTCTAATAGTCTAGAAGGAATGCAGCATGTGATTCAAGAAGAAGTAAGAACAATCCAGAAATAAAATCTTTCGATGTTCCTAACATTCGGACACCGTCATCGTTTGCAATATTATAATACCTGACCAAATAATTCAATAAATGTAAGCAGTCTTTTCTAAAAAATTATGTGAATATCCTTTAAACGCCGTCCGTTTTTAACTTGAATCTGATGGTCTCGAGTGTATGAGGGCATTAGCAAAGGAAACATGCGTCTGTAACAATGCCAATTCTTGACAAAGAGGCCGAAAAGTATTATAGTAGCGAAGGTCAGTGTTTTGCGTTAATGGAATATTAATACATATATCGCTATTGTCTATTCGATCTGCTTCGAGAATAGGTGATCCTGTCAAATAACGGACGGATACAGACAAACTTCATCCTCTTGCCGTATTCTCATTTTTTTCGCTGCCGTTATAGTTAGTTACATAAATACATCAACATGTCTAAGTCCACTGTGGGACATAGGCCTCCCATAAGAGCTTTTTAAACGTAATTCCCACGCTGGGCATGTGGGTTGGGGACGCAGAGTACGACTTCTCGCACCGCCCCTGTTGCTGCCCGTAGACAGCTGAGGCATTCGGCAGCGCCTGGATAATGCCAGATTTAGTAGCCTTTTAGCACTCGCGAATACCGGGATGGGGTCGGGGGCCGTATTCTTTCTCCACCTCGATGATATATAGATATTGATTTATATACAATATCTATATACTATCTGTACAATATCACATGGTATACTAAGATTAATATACCATGTGATACTAGTATAAGAGTATATACTGGTATACTGACTACTATATGTACTAAGTTGTGTATAGTTTTGATTTTGGTTACAAATATCATGCTTATAATCCCCGAAGAGATAGGCATAACGTTTCACCACTTAAAAGTACGATCAACTATAGAACAGCGCGTGAGCCTATTGTAACATGCTGGGCGCTACTACACTAATCTAAGTTAGGAAAGTCCAATATAAAAGCCGAACCCAGAATTGATACTAGAAGCTATCGATCAGCAGTCGTGCTTGCATTTATTCTGCTAACGAGAGGTTATTTTGTTAATAAATATAATAATTTTGTCGTGCTTATATTAAGCCATTAGCATTTATGGTAAATCTAGTGAAAATGAGATTAAATAATGACGCCCGTCCAATGAACATAGCAAAAATAAAAGTTTGTTTAAACTAATATTATCTTATAATTATTCATTAACAATTACTCTCCACAGCGCCGCAATCACCGTGCCGCAATCAGCGGAAGCTCGTGAAGAAGGACCTAGTATAAGTCCCAAACTAATAGGACCAAAATAATACACATACATAAGCTAAGCCGGATCATATATGTATGTATAACCATTAATCATCTTCTTACTGTTAGAATGTTGGACTCGGATTTCCATTTTAGGATGAAAATGTTTTAAGGTCATAATATACCAAGCCGGCCAGAAGCAATTTGACAGATCATGTGTATCAAGATCACTTTATACATTTGTTGTATTTTATCAACTCCTAATAATACCCTAAACTTTTGAAAGTCTCATCAAAAACTACAAATACTCTCACAAACTAGGCATCCTCAGTAATCCCATTACGTTCCTTTACAGTGAAGTGACGTCACCTCAGCTCGAGAATACACTCAGACATTCTCATTCCGAGTGCCTCACAAAGGACTGCTGTTCCTTCATGTCGACGAAAATTAAAAAACAATGTGTCTATCCAGACAAAACAGCTGTTGGGCACGTAATATTATTACCTACATCGCCCTCAAACAAATCTCGACTCTATATTTATGTACATAAGCCTCGATTTTCTATACTAAAACGTTTCACGTTTACGTTTGAGAATTTCGAACCGTATACGAAGGTGTAAGAGATGCATTTCCTTTAAAGATCATGAAGGTTTCCACTATAGTCGCTAGTTGCATTTTAATTCCAGGAAGACACATTGATGCGCGAGACAGGGGTGTGCATTAAAGACTGAGATGAAGTGCCTCTTTGAAGCACCAATGTTACGCATACTCAGCGTATTACGAATTTACGAAATGGGGTAAGCGTAATGTACAGCTAGGGTGAGGAGTAGGTACTAGAAACTATGACTAATTTGAAGTGGTGACTATCTGGATAGAAACGGGTATGTACGAGGTCTATGAAAATTTAGGGGATAAAAAATAGATTGAATTCATTGCAATGCATGTTTTCGTACAACAGAATAAGGTTTACTTTACTGTTTGAAATCTCCACTCTTATGTGAAACATGTTTAATCTGGGTTTGAATATTAAAATTTTTTTTATGCTAGGAGTAATCAGTAC
>DWEJ01000625.1:0-15628 GCA_018245835.1 Mysoria sejanus stolli
GTGTTCGACCCGGAAATCGAACCCAGGACCTCCCGATCGGCAGTCGCACTTGCAACCAACACGACCAACGAGGCAGTTTAACCAATATATTATTAGTTTTCTTGTTTTTGACACGATACGTATAAGAATACCACATTATAAAAACAAACAACCGATTTGTATCAACACAGACGTTTCCTTCTACGAAGTTATTGTTGACGTAACCTAGAAGCCATCTTCGTCCTCAGAAGAAGCTTCCGACGAAACCTAAAGACGTGTATTTGACTAACTTAGCAAAGCACTAACAGAAACGAACTGCACTTGAAATGTATTAAGCGGTTTAAGGTTATGGACAGTCCCTAATTTTTTAGTCCTGGCACTAATTCAACATTAACTAATATAATCTTATTAACAACTTTCATAGTCCACACTAACCATCATATCGACTGCCAGTCAAGAAGCTCTGGGTTCAAATCCCTGGTCGAGTAGGTACTATTTAATAATTTAATTCTGACTTTCTTGTAAAGATTGCCAGTATGTGTATCGCAATAGGTTTCTTCCCGGTGTATGGCAATAGGCTCACGTATTATTCAATAGAGGGACGTCCACGTAATTGGTGAAACGTGGGAGTGTGCTACATTCCTCTGGCTAACTTTTCGATTACAGGCTACATATATATTTCTACTGTACTGTTTTATATCGGTTACAGATGTCTATGGATAGCAGCGGCCACTGATCTGCGGTCTACTCATGCTTACTTTACTTAAAGGGCCAAATTTTATAATCGAAGACATTGCAAAGACATTCAAATGTAACTACATTTTAACTGCCATACATAGCTACAATAAAGGAAGACGATCGCCGTCCTATGCATGAGGTAAGTGTCATATCGGCTGTAACAATCCTAGCAAATTAAATTAACATGCGACAATATAGATAGCTACATATGTAATATCAGGCATCTTCCTTACTATACACGGACAGAAATACACAGAATTGTGAATACCTGATGTTTCATTAAAGAATTTTATATCAAACTTACCTATTTACCTCTCTCTTTCCTCTTTTTACCTCTGCCTAACTCTTCGGACATTACACGCGTGATGCGTGTAATGCCCGAAGAGGTAGGCAGAGGATTGTGTACACTTCGACGTTTCATCAATTAAATTTAGGTCCCATTTACGTTACAAGATGATAAGGTTTAATACATAAACAACAAGAATAGAAAAATTCTATTGTATGAAAATATTAGCTTCGTTGTAAAAAACAAATAGGACTAAAATATAATGCGGCAACTTTGTTTACTGCTGCTGACTTCGTTACTTACTAGTTAAATTAAATTAATTTGTTCATACATTTAATGTAAATTGTGGACACTTGTAAACTAGAACAGCAAAATATTATATGCAACATAATTCAACTTGTCAAAGTTCGATAAAGATGAATTCATATGATATTATAGCAGATACGGTCTTAAGAGCAATATCCTGAAAATCGATACATGGCTGAAGTGAGCCGGTGTAACCTACCCTGAACAATTACAGCTCTGACTGAACGCTAGCGCGAGGAGAAACAGACATCCTACATACATATGTACATATAATGTATTATATGTTCTATATTAAATGTCTCATGTGAATCGTTTCGTCGATATTATTATTGACTGCCTCGTTGGTCGTGTTAAGTTGCAAGTGCGACTGCCGATCGAGAGGTCCCGGGTTTGATTCCCGGGTCGAACACTACAAAAATTTTTTAATTAGACAATTTTTTACTAGATAATCTAAATTAGAATTTTATAGTGGTTCGGAGTCTGGATATGTGATCGATGCATGACAATAGGTTCACCACCTATTTTATAGTGGGACGTAAACGTAACCGGTGAAACGTAGGAGTGTTCTGCATTCCTCTGCCTACCTCTTCGGGGATTACAGGCGTGAACTTACCTTTTTGTGTTAATGTTAGGCAGTAATTGCACAGTTCAGGTGTAGATTATGGGTTTCTATTTCAGGGGTCTGGAGTTTGATTACTATCATATAACTTCGTATTTATTTTTAGCATATTTTTATTTTCACGCTAGGTCTCTTAAGGGGTAGGCAGAAACCGACGTGTGTCAAATATTTTTTATTATTACAGGCCTGGAGCGATTCTGCTATATATAATAACTGTCTTCACTACGCGCGCGGGATGTGTTTATCATTCTTGTATTCTGTTATCCTTTTTATATTTTCTAACCTTTACTATACTCATGATCATATTAACGTAATATAAGATCATGACTATAGTCTTCAAGGAGGTAGGAACACTACCACCTTTCACTAGTTTCGATTACGTTCCCCTATGGAGGTGGTTCTATTACCATATACCGGGTTCATACCCAGACTCCATACGATTACTAGAAAATCCAGGTTAGAAAAATTCATAGTGCCTAACCCAGGATTTGAACCTAGAATCTCTCGGTCGGCATCCGCGCTCGCCTCGATTGATCGGTCGATTACGGGGCAGTCAATATTATTAGTGCTATTTTAATATTGCTCAATACATGTATATTCATACATATGTACACTTCTTGCTATTTGAAAAGGTCTATTATAAAACATACCCTTGAAATCTTAACCCTTAAATCTGAATAGATGAGATCAAACAGCCCTTGCCGAGTGAATGAACGCCGTCTAACAAGCGGAATGATCCTCCGTTCTGTTTTAGGAACGATGATTAGCACTAATTAATTTCCAATTCATTCTTTTTTATTAGCTTTGTGTAATTAAATAATCATGGTCTAATTAAAAACGCTTATGAATACGCTTCTCATATGGTCCTGTGTATGACGTTCATATAAATAACGCAGGATATTATATACATTTAAAATTGAGCAATGAAAGTCGTTATCGAGAGAAGTTACCGTATGTCAAAGAGGTTAATATAAAGAAAATAGTATTTATATCGTTGCATCACAGTAAATTAATGAATGAATCATCTTTCCAACAGAGTATTTTATAATTTACATTCATTCGACATGACATTTGATATTATATGGTTGCTTTGTTTGCTATCGACATATAGGTTTGCTATCGACATTCGTGGATGCGAAAGAGAATATTCAGTTTTTCATAGAAAATTTAACAGAAGAATTTGGTTTTGTTTGTATTCATTGCATTATACATATTTTTTGTTAATGTTGTAATGAAAATTTAACTGTTAAGCCTCATTGTTCAAAGTTAAGTAAATAAATAAATAATACGATCTGATAAACTGAAACTTGATAATGCGATCACTAGGTTGTTCCTTTATGTTGTATTAAAAAACATAACAAATAAATAAGTTTTGATTTTTTATTTTTTTCTTCTAAAATTTATATGGGCAAAACATTCGCAAAACATTCGCAAAAATTTTGCGAATGCGAATGCGCATATGCAAAAATATGCGAATATTCGCGAATGCGAATGCGAATATTCGTTACGTCTCTAATATGTTCTAGTGGCCGTAATCATATCAAGTCGCTGAAGAACTCGTGTTGACAAAAACCTAACGAGAAAATGAAATTCGAATTGCGATGTTAAATTTTCCATTCAAACGCGATCCATTGTTTCGATGCCAGCACAAAAACAGTACAATGAAATAAGGCAATTTAATTTAGGCGAAGTTAATTATATTAAAATGGGCGAACGTCTGCTGCCCAATAACGAAATAAAATTGCGCGCGAACCAAGCTTCAGACAAAGGCCCTTGCACAAGAAGTGTCACTTGGTACAAGTTGTAGGCTGACAGAGGTCATTGTAATCGTAATGATCGAAATTCGCTGGCAGTTGTTAACGAGGGAGACACAACGTCAGTTCTGTAGAGACAGCAGAGGGATGAGGAGGGCAGACGCAGCTCGATTTTGATGTACCAAGATCTCGTGGTATCTACCACTCGTTGTAAGATTATTAAGAACAAAGAACAATGTAGTAATTACTACTACACTAGCTAGTATAGATCTAGGCTAGCTAACAAGTTAACGAGTTGGCACGAATTCGAGTATAATTTCAAACGCGTCGTATTTCAGCGCAGCGATGCGCGGCTCTCGTAAACCACTCGTAAGAAGACATGTGTTATCTAACAGTGTTCATTCAGGCACTAGGACATCCTATTTGAACAGGTACGAATATAAAACTTTTACAGAATCAATCACCTTTCATTGTCACTACGACTAAGAACTTTAAATAACGTGCAGTCCGCGACCTCATATTAAGTGGCTATTCCTTTCAACATATTGCTTAATTATATAAATTGTACGATTTAAAAAGGACTATATTTGGGCGAATGGGTAAAATATATCGAGTGAACAAACAATTCGTTGCCACAACATCTATCTTTTATGTATTTTCAAATGTTACCGTTGAAGTGAGATAAATAGCAGATTAAAAAAACTGTCCATAGTGAGACGTAGATTTAACAGGTGAGACGAGGGATTGTACTACACTGTTTGCTGTTTCGGGGATTGTATGTGTATGGAAGTTTTTTTTTAAAAACTGTCACACACTAAAACAAATGTTTTGCAGTATGCTATTTGCCATTGCCGTTTTAAGGTCTTTTTTTATTTTCTGCGCCGAGTTTCCCCTCCGTCGTCATATGCATTAGCTTAATGCTCTTGGATACTTATTTGTATGCATTTTTAAAAGGCTCTGACACTTACTATGTTCTTACAGTGACAATAGTTCTTGATTTTTCTTTTCATTCATTCATTCAATTTATTCATTCGCTGTTCGTATTGTTTATTCATTCGTTAACTTCTTGACTGATTCATTTGTTTATTCGGTTTATTATTTAGTGTATTTAATAATTATTACATAGTGAGAATGAAAAAAGTAACTATATGTAAAGGAAATAATTTACAGTGCTCTGGTTTATCCTTTTAAGAAATGTATATATGTAGATTTAATAGGTGGTGAGCCTATCGCCATCTATCGGGCACATACCCAGACTTCGAACCACTACTAGAACTTTAATTTAATTTAGATTTTCTAGAATTTTTAGATATTTTCCAGAAAATTTTCTAATCTACATATTCGTTAAATTATTTAAGACGAAATATTAGGTCTCTTCAATTATGTACTATGCGTTTAAATTCACCTTTATAATGTTGGACCAATCTCTTAAATTTGCCTTTTGCCACGAAATACATTTTAATTGTTTTATAAACGAGACCGGGAAGGCTCAATAAAAGCTTATTACAAGTTATAGGGGACGCTTGAGGCGGCGCGTGGTGGCTTGCAAATGGGCTCGATGTTTGCGAGTTTCGCAAGTTCTCGATTATTAGTATTTACGTTGAAGCTTAGGGAGTTCAGTTACTCGACCGCGGTAAATAACTGGAAGGTCGTGTTCATGGCTAGGGCACTTGTTGCCACTTGACTGGGGACAACAGATGTCCAATGATCACACTTACTTATTAAACGTAGCATTACAAAACCATGCGCGTTAACTGTGCGACAATTTGGAAGGGAATTAACCTCCGCATCACTTGGTAGATAACTTGAAGTGTACACATTATTGCATAGGTACAAGCGTATACTATTGGATATATGTAATTTGTATACCCATTTGAGTGTCGGTTAATGTAGCTGAACGGAATGTAATATTATATCCGTAATCTCCGTCGAGGTAAGCAGAGGTGTGTAGCAGATTCCTACGTTTCACCAGTTACGTTTATGTCCCACTATGGAATAGGTGGTGCGCCTATTGCCATGCATCGGGCACTTATCCAGACTCCGAACTACTAGTATAATTCTTATTTAGATTTTCTAGTAGAAAATAATTTAATTAGAAAATTTTTGTAGTGTTCGACCCAGGAATCGAACCCGGGATCTCCCGATCGGCAGTCGCACTTGCAACCAACACGACCAACGAGACAATCAACTGTCCTGCTCTGTCCTTAACTATAAATAATAAGTTTTAAGGAGACCGCTACAACGCCATAGCGCAACTTTTGAAAGCAATCTTTATAAACACAGTTTTGTGATAATTACCAGTAAAAAACCGTGTATGAAATTGTAGTGAAGGTCCAATGTCTGGTGATAAAGGCCTGTAGCTAAAATACTTATGTCTTGAGTAGTTAAGCGAAGCGATATGTCAAAGACACCAAATGAATATGTGGTTTCTTTGTTTGAAATATGATAATCTTTTTTCTGTATTCATTTGTTAAATATCAGTATAGTAGTCCTGCTTTTGTAACTTCCCATAACAGAAGGTTTGTATTTTCGTGAGCGTCACGTCCCGGTGGGCTCACGTAAGTAGCTTAGATATCACGATACGAGTTTTACGAGTATTCTTTACATCCAATCCCCGAGAATTTACGACAAACTCAGTTACGACATAAACGCAGGGTGTGCTCGCGTTTTGTCAATAATCCTTGTCCTTGAATATCTCTGTATCAATGGACATTTTATGGAGAAGTCAGAAGATATCAATGGCGAGTCGGAAGTCTCCAAAGCCTCCTTGCGTGAGACAGTGATAGTCGCAGAAGAAGCATATTAAGGTGATTATTCCTTGACAACGAATGTTTTTGACTGGAATTGATCTGGCTCAATTTTTTTTACTTTTGGATCGTATTTAAAACATTAGTTTATCTAGGTCCTAGACTTAATCAGAATATTTGTTGATATAGGTCTTAGACTTACAAATGTTTCAGTTAAAATCCAAATGTAAAAATAAAGTTGAGCCGGATGAATTAGTGGACCTCATTAGCTTTTATCTGTTTAACATATGTGCTGTCTGCTTACCTTGCAAGAGACCTTAAGTGATAAAATAATAATATTAAAATTGTTAAATATATTGCTCCTAACGAACATTTCGGCAGCTAAATGTACTTCAAATCATGTTTGATCCTATCACACTTTTAAACATAATAAATGGTTGGATAAAAACGGTCGAAAAAGAATAACAAAAGACGTAAAATTTCACAAGATTTAGCTTGATTTTCACTGAAATTCATCGTTTTGGGGATATGTAAATCAGCTCGCTGGTGTCTATACCCAATTGGGAATCCATTAACAGTGGGAAGGCAGCGCTGCTAACGAATCATCTGCATATCGAGTCGAGAACACGCCCAATCCAATTGTTGCCCGCCAATTTCTAAGCATATCTATACACATCTATTCGAGGTACTACAGGTAGATTGTGCTTAAAGGGAGTCTAGCTACTTGCTGATGCATATGTCATAAATTGTGTGTAGGAGTTATTTGGTAATTTCATCTTGCGTGTGCAGATATTTCAAGATACACTAGCTATTAATTACACATGATACAAATAAATAAATATCTTCACCACAAAACGGCGGGCCCGTTTGACGTCCCGCCAGTGTGACATTGACAGCTTACTTTCGTCTAGAAATTGATAGTTCAGCTTCGGTAGATGTCAGCGCCACTATTGTGCCGGCATGTACCTAAATAGTAAAAAAACTCTCGTCGGTTTAAATGTAACTATTTATTTCCCATAAGTAGGTAAACAACATATGTGTATGTGAGTGTTTGACATTTTTCATTGTCAGTATGCGTGAGGTCGTGAAAATATGCGCGCGTGTGTATTTGCGAGTGTATGCGTGTATGTGTGCACGTGTATTGTTTGCCAGCTATTTCTATCATTGGGGAGGTCTTGACCAGACAATTCCATTATAAGCAGTAATCACCTATCGTGCTTGGTTAACATTAAATAAGTATTATGATCGATCAGTGACGATCTATGTTAAATGCTATATCTAAACATAAGAACGCTACAAACTAACTGACTGAAGTTTAACCAGGCACAATATTTGTGATTATGCAGAGACTAATGAGTTCTCCAGATGGATACTGCTGTTTAATTCCTCAATAATGGAGGATTAACTTGTATCTCTAGCCGTTAAAATGCCTGTACAGCCAGACGCGATATTGGCAAGCAGCCAATTGCCAACAAAATAAGCCTCATGACACTCAGCACGTTCCACAAGCTGAAGTTCCTAATCGTTCTCTAACTTTTACGTCCGAATATGGTAGCGTAAAATGACAGGTTCGTTTGGAAATATTATTGAGAAATGTAACATTTCATAAGTGTTGTATCATTGGCCATAAATAATATAATAAGAAGTAATTTCATTATCATTATCATAAAGAAGAAATTTCATTATCTCATTTATTTATATTTAATTGTCGTCCACGAAGAGCAGTCTTCATATTCCTACCTAGCATCGCTATGTACTTATAAGATTTTGACTTATTATAAATTGATAATTATATGAGGTATATAGAACATTTAAAATGACTATATTTTAAGACGACACCAAATGGCTGTTATTACCTAATTACATAAGTGGACACTTATTAACGAAATAATAATATTATAATTAATAAATAAAATTTTAATAGCATTTCGTATTCCTTGGAACGTATGTCATTACTGGTTTAGTATGGGAGTAACGCACTGTACTGTCTACCCTCGTGAAAATACAGATGTTATATATTTAGTGGCATATTATCGACAGTATCTATAATATTTTAGGCGTGAAGCTTACTCCCACATTCACAGATGGACCCACAATACATATTATTGTATTTTACAGTTGAGATAAAGTCAGGAGGCTGTGTTCGCTCTCTCGACGCATCTTAGATGTACGTTATGCAAATCTACTCGTTAGTGTCTGTTCAGACAGCGGTCAGTCCTAATTATTCAGGTCTTGCTGTCTTCTTGTCATTGTTATATCAATCATGTTATAAACATATTAACGCCTGTAATCCCCGAAGAGGTGGGCAGACGAATGTTTAACCAGTTACGTTAAGTCCCACTATGGAATAGGTAGTGAGTCTATTGCTATACACCGGACATGTTCCAGACTGTGAGCCACTACTAATAAAATTTAAATTACCAGTAGTCCCGACCTGGGATTTGAACCCAGGACCTCCCGATCGTCAGTCGCGCTTGCAACGAACACAACCAACGAGGTGAAGAACAACATAAAAAAACCTAAAATGAAAAGAAAATTAATAAAATTGTAAAATAATTTCGATTTTAGTGCAATTTTAATAATTAATCGATTTAAAAATGTGTTCACTAAACTGTAATCCAATGGGGGCAATCCTGAAGCTATCAAGTAATGTTACAGGGTTTCAAAAGGTTTTACTTGTTCGCGAATGAATAAATTACGATCGAGAGAGATAAATGTTCTTTATTCTGCACCCAGGGGATGTTAATGCGTAAATAATTTGTCAAGCGTAAGTGTCATCGCTAATGGATTCCAGGAGACGTTAGTGGGAAGATGTTTTTGTGATTATAAGTCGAAAAAATCAATAAAACATTCAAAGGGTTCATTTGGTGGAAGTTAAATTGTGCGATTTTCCACCTTAAATTGTCCGATATTTAATGGTAGATGTAATGTTGAGATACGTTTTGAATAGGACTAGGCAGAAGGTTTGATTACCGGGTCGGGTATTGTTGGATTTTGCTTAACTATAATTTCTACTTGAAATTTTTATAATTCTAATGAGACATGGGTTTTAGAAATCCAGCTTCGTCTTACTATCTTCTTCAGGACGTCATATCATACGGAATAAGTATTTGCTGTTTCATCTAATTACAGGAAAAAATAATTTTAAGACGTTCTTTTACGACCTTGAAACTATGATTCGTCAATGGATCACCTATAATAATGCTTTCGAAAACAAATAACAGAACAGTTCACAACACTATGCTACAATTTTCAAATGAAACTTGTAAATAGCGAAAGTAAGGTTAACCTCTATTATAAAACTGTGAAAAGTAATAATAATAGTTTTAAAAAATAAGACAGATCACGACTATGAATGAGAAAAAACGGAAGATTTAATAAAGAATACTCGTAATATTTCACATAAATCAGAGTAAGAATATTGTGAAGTGAAGAATCTGAATTCTATTGTGATTTGGACAATTCTCACGGGAGTATAATGACAGAACGTAGCTGCTTAGATTTTATCGACGAACTCCATAAGTAGTGCTTGCATCATACTTGGACTTATCCGGATATGTCCGCCGAATATGTCAGCTATATTTTTTTTACAAAAGCCATTATTACCATCAGCCAGTATCTGAGCTACAGATATTTGCTGGTCCAGATACTGGCTAATGGTAATATTTGAAGGCTCTGAAACCGGCGGCCTTGTATGACAAGAGTGATATAAATAGATGTAGCATGTCACGTCCTGCTTTTAAATTTTTATTTTAATAAAAATATATATTTGAATCTTCCACTCCAATTGTGTGTACTTGTGCTTATTAAAAAAATTAAAAAATTGAATAATATACAAAACGGGATTTGATAATATTTACTAATATAAATTATTTGCTATAACTTGACACAAGTAGTTTATTAGTGGCAGTCAGTTGTCAACTTATATAATTCATGATTAATATAAAAGGCTTGATTGGAAACCATGTGCATGGTTTCTTCCTGCGCCAAAGAATTTGAAAGGTTTTATTAGAGTCGCTACAAAGGATATTACATTTTTTATCAATAATTCAGTCCACGACAAGTAATATTGTGTAATGATAATATGGCAACCCCAGTTATGAGGGCGAGAGAATAATGAGCGTCGAAAATTAATAAATGAGATCACAAAAGATCGTATTACGCCCATTTCCCACAGCAGGCCCGCCCGAAAATAATTAGCGGAAGAAATGGCCCAAGGATCTGTTAATTTACTACACTTTGAATTTGGAACGCTTTTAAATTCCATTTGGTACAAAGATTCATAAGAATTGTACTTATTTGCTAGTGAGATCTGTTATGAATAGCTCGCAGTTGCAAGGGATGTTTAAAGCTATTTATTTGACAGTTTAAATAAAATGCAATGGATAATCAAAGTAATTTAGTTAAAAAGGAATCGCTTTAAAAATTACTAGGTAATTATTAAATTACAATTTACCCAGAAATTAAATTATTACGTACTTCGCGCTGCTAAAATAGATCTCTTTAAGGAACAAGCTGCGCTATTTGTTGTACATGTAATTTTATTACTTTCACTGTTTATACAATTGTTAAGGAAATAAATAACACGTACTTAAGGAATAATCATCAATCAATAACGTTAACATTGTCAGATTGTAATTAAAATAAAAAACTAAACGTATGTAAACCAAATAAAATGTTCTATAAGACGTTTGAAGCGAGGCAGACTATGGTCTTACCCCTCTCATACTGAGAGGAGACCCGCGTTCCAACAGTGAAACGATAAAAGGGGCGAAAAAGACTTAAATTAGAGAACTGTTATACCTATTAAGAAAGGGTAATGTCAGTAACTCGGTGCAGTTCAATAAAACAAACACGAATAAGTTCTCCAAGTTGCCAAGTTTCAAATGAACGAACCAGGTTCGGCAGCTCGGCAATATCGGCAGTTTTGCCGATCATATCCTAACACAACCAACTTGTATTCATGTATGCTTGTTCTTGCTAAGGCGTAATTTTGACGTAATCTTAAGCGTAGCCGATGTTACAAGCTGTGTTCGTCTTCGGCCACTGCAAGCCATTCTGAGCATACCCTCACTCCTCACTCCACCTAGCTGAAAGGTATACATTCATACTCTACATTTACATAAACATATATATATATGAAATTTTAATAAGAAAAAAAATGAGTAGAATTTGAACTACATTCACAGTACAATAAGATACGTTTCTCATTGTTTGAGAATGTTTGTCAATTTGTAACAAGGATAAGGAGAACGGTAGAATTGGGTGAGTCGTATAAGTACAATTAAGAAATTTGCCATTTCTAACTAAAGGACAGTCCCTATTGTTGAACAAGAGATAATATTTGCATGTACCAAATTTGTGTGTTCAGGCTCTTGATGTAAGGAAATTCCTTTTGTATGCCTATAGCCATTGTAGATACTACCTGACACGAATACCTCTTTAGAGTTCTACTACTGTAAATGAAATATATATTTCTATAGGTAACATTGACTCTACGTGAGAATTTGCTCGTATAAAGACTCTGGTGTATCTTCATGAGTCTTGTTCATGAGTCTCTAGATGAGTGTCTAAATAAGCGTCTAAAAGAATCTCCTTAAGAGTCTACACAAGTCTCTACACCAGCCTTCACGTACTACTCTCTTTATTCTACATGATACATAACAACGAATTTAAGGCGGACAGGTTTTCTCGCTATTGTGTTTTAAATGTTCTGTGATCATAAAAGTTCAGATCGCTGCATAAAGTTAAAAAAGTGCGTCAATGGCCCCTGAAGATACAACTATGTAATATTTAAATACTTAAAATTAAAGAATTTCAGTTTGGCTTGGTACATTAGTAGGCGAGTTCTGGACTGAAGACCGCTGTTCGGCAAAGGACTATCTTTTACAAGTATATCCATATATTTTCCATTGCAGTGTACCTAGGATTCAAATGATATATATAAATATGGATATACAAGTATATCAATAATGAAAATTCCTTAGAATATTTTCGATTGTCCTTAAAATCTTCCATTGACCATCTTCAGTCTGTTGTGACTAATGCAAAAATAATGAGGGTATATTAAAGCATATTGAATTTGTATTCAGCATTTTAATTCAAATCGGGCTAGGATTGTATTCCTTTGTAACGTTTATTTTAATACCAAATAATAAACTTCGTTTAAATATTATACCATAAATTTAATTTAAGCAGTACTAATAATTGCTTTCCTTTACACTGGTTGCAACAAGCCGAGAATATGGTTGAAGGTCCTTTATTTGAAAGGCCTACTATGCCTCTGTCAAAGTATAGTTAGCCAGCGTGACAGACTATGCCTAAAACCGATTTCATAAGAGGAGACGTGTGTCCAGCGATGGATCTTCAAAACGGTTGTTGGATGATGATGAATATAATAAATCATTAATAAACAATAGAAACATGTATATAATGATGTAATGGTAACTTATATTACAAGTTAGCTTCAATAATATGAACATGATTGTACAAAATCCGTGATGAGGCATTCGAAGTAAGAAATACTTAAAGTATAAATCTTAATTCATTTCTGATTATAAATCATGATTTCCTTCCATGCATTTATCAGGCATTGGTAGTCAACTGCAAGATGTAAACCTCACCTAATCGGTGCCACTACATCCGGTGCTAGCCATTTAGAATCCAGCAGTTTAGACGTCTTCAGGTTATCAGCCCACCTGGTAATATAATATAATTATAATAATTATTTTAAAAAGAAGGGGCCCGAAATTGAACCTTGCAGAACCCTTACCTTGACCCTACAAATGACCTATAAGATGATTTGTCATTCACTTGAATTTTATAAATTCTGAAACTCTACGGATACGGAACAAGAAGTTCGATCGCGGCTCTCTTAATGCGATACAGATCGAGTTACCTGTTTAAGGATTCATGTTGAACAAAGTCAAAAGTGTCTTTAACAGATCACAGAAAACACCTAAATCGTATTGTGAGTTCTCTCAAGCATTCATGAAGATTCTTTACTATACGCCTGAATCGTTTCTTGAGCGACCCTTTGTAAGTTAAGATTGTTTGTTATGTAATATTTTTCTGTAATACAGTAATTTACAACCTTATTGAGAATTATTTTGACAAATGCTTGCTTCGGGATGGCAGACAAAGGTGAATTTGATATTAAGTAGTAAAGTAAGTTATACGAGTATTGCTAGATTTGAATAATGTAATATTTTGGGATAGCCCATACGCGACCATCTAACCTCGAACTAGGTAAATGCCCTGTTATGATGATCGGACAACTCATAAATTACATACAGAAACATACATACACCCATCCTCACATAAATAAGGGTCATTTGCGCTATTAATTAATAAGACACTGGAATACTTTTTTAAAAGATTTTATATACATGTATTTTGTTATACACGTTGACTATATACAATTTTATTTAAAATTTTTAGAATTAATCACGAGCTATATAAATAAATTTTCTTTTAGTATTTCCGTCACTCCAGACATATTGGGTATGAAAATATGAAACTACAATTATAGTAGACAGTCACGTGACATATGGGAACCGTTCTCAGATATGTAACTACATTTACTTTAGTCACGAAACGCATAAATCTTTATAGAGCGATTTGGAAATGGTGTCATATCCTCAACGAATCGTAACACTTGGATCAGATTTGACGTTCCTGAAATATATTGTGTGGTTATATCAATCTATATTTGGTAACGGTTATTGACGGTAATTTTCAATTTTTCAAGGGTACAGTTAGTCTCAACAGGCGTAAGTCAATGATGAGAGTGATAAATGCAAGTCTGTAATGACAGTTTTCAGTGTTCCCTAATTACCTCATAAAAAGACGATGGTACAATAATAACAACATATTCAATACTATGAGACAAGGGTTTGACATAATAATAATGATATATTTATTGTATTTTTTTAATTTGGATTATTGTGGTCATAAAACACAATTCATAGCTATGGTTGTACCGTTAAATTTAAAACCACTTTTCACTACTGAAAAATATATTACTTTTTCAGATGGTATAATACAACGAAGGTAAGGTAAACAGTTTACAATTAATGAAGGTAAATTAATCGAAGAAAATTTTTAAAACATATAATCTTTAATATTTTCAAAACAATTTCAGTATCGGATATTGACGGTATTGAGGAACTTGGCATAGAAACGTTCGAAGTTCCGGCCGGCTCCCCGCAGCCATCAATCACTCCGCGCCGACAGCCACCGCGACGGAAATTGAATTAATTGAATACTTTAATAAACTGGTTGAATAAGTGTAACCACAATGATCTCTATCTGTTTTCAAGTGGCGATTGATAAAAAAATACCATTTACTACACTTGAACTTAGAAAAGGCTTAATTTTCTATATATTTCCATGGATAATTCAATTAATCTTTAGATATTTTTCAGCTTTTCGCAGCGACCAAGCTGCTTATAATAGGAGATTTGGGTTTAGCTGTGTCTAGGCAGCCGGCGTCATACTGCAACTTGCCAGAGCCGGGCTTAGACGCCTCAGGCTACAACCTATACGCCGGCGCCGAGGCAGGGTGCATTTTTCAGATTTTTCAAAGTGACATGTTTAATCTCCTAACTATCGAACTGGTCCAGGGCAGTTCTAAACGCTAAATTCATTTTTCGGTCATAAAGTTTGGTTCAAAGGTTGTGTCCAAAGTTTAATAAATTTTCGTAAGAATTTTAACAAATGTTACTTCATGGAGCTTATAAATAAATTTAATTAATTTTTTATTCATATGTTGTAACGCCATTTCTATTGCGGGGTTGACATTTGGAATTATGCACTGGGACAAATGAAATTGGAATTTATATAAAACTAGCTGTGCCCGCGGCTTCGCCCGCGTGGAAATCAGTGTGTCACAAAGTTTTTCCTGCGCAAATACCGACCTCGTGGGAATTCTAGGATGAAAAGTAGCCTATATGTTGCTCCACAAAGAAATGAAACACACCAAATACCTAGACAAAATGACCTGGCGAGGTGGGGTTGAGAGCCAAGGAGCGCGACACGGACACCAGCTCGACATGTCATATAGAGCGCTGGCTTGCGTAGGTAATATTTTTTGGTGGCGTATAATTTTATGGGCGTATAATCGGCGATGGGGACCGCCACCCATCACGCAGGGCCTTTAGGGGCGGGTCGAGGAGTGGAGAGTGCCAAATAGGTACGT